>JALMQS010000099.1:25532514-25619250 GCA_024734495.1 Forficula auricularia
AAGCTAATAGTGGGGGCAGATGGCTACCTCTAGAGCTGTTTGATGTACGAACTAGCAAAGGTCTTTTTTCGAAGAGCCATTACACAAATAGCTCCTTTACCAATTGAGTAGCCGGTGAAATTTTAACCTGGGATAATAATTTAATTAATTAAGGTTTTATTTTAACCATTATTAAATTCTATTTAATAGCAACAATAATAATATTTTTTATTAAGAGTGTGAATTTTCACTATGTTAATTCACTTTGAGTTGGTTTGAAAATCTCTTTGCTCATCGGAACGAGGCTTGAGGGAGATTTACGCCCTCCTTCACACCTTTTACTGTATGCATGAAGGGATTAATTATTTATTGGGCCCATAAGGGTTTCTTAAAAGGGGTTCCCCTTTTTTGGGTTGGCCATGAATTGGTGGGAATTTAAAACTAATTTGGGGTCAATCTAGCAAAGACTCACAGGTAAACCCCCTAGCGAGTCTTTGGGGGGGAATTATGTATAAATTTGAATTGATAGATTGACGAGTGATGCCCTCTACGGGAGAAAAAGTAAAACTGACTAGATCAGCTTTCGTTGGCAAGCTGGCTTGGCCAGCGCCAGCTGACCAGCCAGCCAGTCTTAATAGATTCATTGAAATGAATAGTTGAAATGAGTTAGTTGAAATTGAGTCTCTGTTTGAGAAGTTGAAAGTTTGATGGTTGACTGCGTTAGCAGATTGAATTGAGGTGAATGTTTTGTATAACTGCATCAGCAGAATTTTGATTACATTTGAATTGAGTGTAGAAGGACAAAAAACCAAACTTGAATCATCCCATATCTCATCGTCGGATAAAAAACCAAAGTGAAACGAATTGCCACAAGAAGTCTGCATTTACGCCACGCCATCGTCACTGTATTAAATTTCATTCGTATGTACAAAAAACCATTATTTTTATCATTAAAACCATTGTTAATATCATATCAAAAAATCTTTGCTTTTATTTATTGAAGAAGGAGAAAATACACCTACCTTTATCTTAATTAAAGAAATACAGTCCACACCATTATCCTAAGTTCATTATCATATTTATACATAAAAAATTATACATGATATGATCAAGGAAATTTACAATCATGCAATTTCCCGATTTTTTTACCACACGTCAGAGTTTTGAGATATTATCGGTCAAAATGACGAAAAAAGCTATTTTGACCTATTTTTGAGTTCCATTAAATATTAAACAGCAATATTTGAAATCAAAATATTTATTGACGTAATAGACGTAATAGAAGCTAAAAGAAACTAACATAAACAAACTATAAAGGATAATAAAGATAGATAAAAACATAAGGTCTTAGTTTTTTAGTTATAACTCGATTTCTAATTGAGCTAATATCAAGTGGTAATTGGAAATTCAAAAAGGAAGCTGTTTTCTGTTAAGTCAATAAAATAATTTGATTTCAAATATTGCTGTTTAATATTTAATGGGACTCGAAAATAGGTCAAAATGGCATTTTTCGTTGACCGATAATATCTCAAAACTCTGAAATGTAAAAAATCGGAAAATTGCATTATAATCAAGGTATAAAACTACTGGAATCCATTGTTAAGATTATGGGGAGAAATTTTTGTTGATCAATGTAATTAGAAACAATCAATTTTTGTAGAAGATTCACATTTCAAAGAAATAATGTTAATTTTGATGGGGGCTTGACATTTTTCTTAACAGTAGTTGACAATTTCGTTTTGTGTCCAGAGGACCCCCGCCCCCGAGGGCTTCCTCTTCTACTCCCCCATCTGGGTTGAAGGGCTGGTGTCTTCTTGCCCCTCCTCCCCTCTACGATCCCCTAGTGATCATAACTGGCTCTTTACGATGTGTTGAAAAACTTTTAAAAAGACCATTGAATTTTTAAAGTAAGTAAAATGTGTGTTGTTTTTTCGCGGGAATTTTTTCTCAATGATAAACTTAGATTATAAAATCGATCTGACGCATGAAAAATAATCCGAAAACTATTTAGCATTCTGGTATAAGGGGCCGCCCGTAAATTACCTCACACGAATTTCAGGAAGTTAGACCCCCCCTTACCCCTGTATCACATTCTCTCACATTTTCATTGAGTACCTGTATTGTGACGTCACACCATCACTTTATATCTTATAAAATAATAATTGTAGAAAATGTAAGTGTTTTTGCTAAAAATTGCTTGCTTACAATTTTTGTCTAGATCTATTTTACCAGCATTTTTAGGTTGGAATAATAATAACCTGAAATCTAAATAATATAATTGAAAATTGCAGTAGATATTGGTGAGGCAGTCCAAAGTTGAAAAAAGAGAAATAATTATAGCTATCTTTTTTTATTGAAGACTGGCGTTTCGGAACTTTGTTTCCTCCTTCTTCAGGTTTTCAGGGAATAAACCTTAGAAACGTCGGCTTTGAATAAAAAAGATATAATTATCTATCTTTTTTGAACTTTGGACTGCCTCACCAAAATCCATTATCAGTCCGTTTCCAAAAACTACTTAAATCTTATATTTAAAATTTTTTGAATTTGACTTTTGTGACATCACAATTTTTAAGATCCCCGGGCTCTCCTGTCACTTTTGTCACAAATCAGAGATGCCCCTTCCAACCTTACTGTGTGACATAATTTATGGACTGTCCCTTAGTATGTATATCAAAATAATAGAAAACGCCATTTTTTTTCTTTAAAAGGCAAACGAAATCAATAATTTTAATTATTAAATTATTATTTTTATGATTTCTTTAGATGTGATTTTTTTAAATATTTTCTTCAGAAATTTATAACGTTTTAATATTGTGGGATATTGTGCGACATATCCAGTGGAAGTACAATGCATGTCCTTTTGTCAACACTTGATAGAACAGAACACATATATAAAATATACACAAACAATCAAGAGTGATGTAGTGGGTGTCTGTATGGTTGTATCTCTAAGGCTGCCAGACCGGAATTCAAAAGCCAGAGGGGTAAAAAAATGAACGAATTGTCTGACAAGGGGTTGCAAAAAAATAGGCCGTCAAGTCAATTAACCTGTTACAAATGAAAGAGATAAAAAAATACCATCTAGCACGCGACAAAAATATACAACTAGAAGAATTAATGTCGAAATATTTTGAGATAACCTATATTTCAGTTAATAAAATTCTAAAATATTCATATAAAAATCACAATAAATGACAAGGTGATAACATGACTATTTAAATGGATATTTTAATTCAAAGGACAGATGTTTTGAAGAAATTATCAGTTAAAAATTATAAATTGGAAAACAAACTATTATACTATATTTCCTATTATTATTAGGTACTATATTTCCTATTATTATTAGGTACTATATTTCCTAATGACTAGAAAAAAGTCACGAGAATCAGATACAAAAAATAAATATGAAAACATCAAAGAAAGACTCCATTTTTTTCTGCAACTAAAGATGAAATTTGGAGAAAGTTTTTGCTTGTTTTAATTCAAACTTATTTGCCAAATTTCATTTCATTATTCACATCTATTCATAAAGATTCTTTAACCCTTTGACTATAAATATATTGACTACTTCTTCTTCTTCGAGTGCCATACCCGAAACGGGTGTCGGCACATATACCTGTGCTGAGTGTGTTTAGTTGTTTTACACAGATATACGGGACCTACTTTTTAACGCCGGTTCCGAACTTTACACAGATATACGGGACCTACTTTTTAACGCCGGTTCCGAAATTTGAAGAGATCCCTTGGCAATTATACTCTTGGTAGGTTGCCATTACTTTCCAAGAGAAGGCGACTGCAAATATCTATCTGCCGAGACTCGGTCTCGAACCAGTGAACTCCGAGTCAGCGACCCAACACTCTAGCCACTGACCCACAGTCGCCTCATTGACTACTAGTGGGGCATAAAAAGCTTGTCGCACGAAGTTGTAGCATCTAGAGAAAACTTTGAAACTAACAATAATTTTTTTTTACTTTATTCATAGCGTAACTATAGTACCTACTATTGAGATATGATGCTTTTATTGAGTTGTTTAAAGAATTTGATCTTTTTGATTGCAAACTTTCTATTTGAATGCATAGAACTATAAAACTATCAAACAAAAAGTTTTTCCTTGTAAACCTAACAATGGATTCCAGTATAGTTTTCTACGCTGATTATCTTCCAATTTCCCGATTTTTTACAACACGTCAGAGTTAGTTTTGAGATATTATCGTTCAAAATGACGAAAAAAGACATTTTGACCTTATTTCCGAGTCCCATTAATTATTAAACAGCAATATTTGAAATCAATATTTTGTTGACGTAATAGAAAAGAGCTTCCTCCTTTGATTTTCAAATTACCACTTGTTTGTAGCTCAATTAGAACTCGAGTTATAACTAAAAAACTAAAACTACGTCATAAATGATAATAAACATAAGGTCTTAGTTTTTAGTTATAACTCGAGTTCTAATTGTACCAATGTCAAGTGGTGATTTGAAATTCAAAGAGGAATCTCTTTTTATTAGGTCAATAAAATATTTTGATTTCAAATATTGCTGTTTAATATTTAATGGGACTCGAAAATAGGTCAAAATGGCATTTTTCGTCGTTTTGACCGATAATATCTCAAAACTCTGAAATTTTGTAAAAATCGAAAATTTCAGAGTATAAAAATCTACTGGAATCCATTCTTGGGTTTACGGGGAGAAATTTTTATTTAATTTTTGTCGAGCAGTGTAATAGATACCGATCTGAAAAAATTTAATATTGTCTCTTTATTAAAATTTTTCATTAATTATCTAGACAGAAACAAATATAAACAAATATTACTACATGATATCACTTTTCCCGAGGGGTGAACTGAGATTGGAATTAGGTGTACACGTCTTTGAAATTATATGGAATTATTTTGGAATTCATTAGATAATGCCCCTTCATCTATTGTCTTCTACTTGGAAATGAAAGTGGAAGTGGAAGTAGTTGTAGCATGATATTAGGTCGCGGTTCACCCCTCGACTTTTCCTAAGTATGTATGGTATGTACTAAGAATAAAATTTACGAAAATTAAAATTAGAATCTCATTCACTATGAGGTAAAAATAGAATAAAGTTCTTTCATCTCATATTTCTATTTTCTTAAACATTTATTATTTCAGTAATTAAAACTTGTTAATGTTTCATCATTAAGATTTAAAGCAAAAATTCTGAATAAATAGAAATAAAAAATGATTATGGTATGCCATTTTTGCTTCTTTGATTTAGTGGATATCATTCTATAGTACCTATATTATTAACTATCTTTTTGATTAACAAAATCGGTAGAATTAGTATATTTTATCTGCAGCCATTTTTTTTTCAAATTGTGACCCGTCTAGGCGTTAAGGTTGGACACTACTGATTTAGAGCTTTTTTTCTTCTTATTTTCAAAATATCTTACAAACGGCTAAAACTATTTTGATAAAAAAAATTGAGCAAATTTACCACGTTTAGATCTACAATAAAACCTCGTATACTGAACATTTATATTTTTAAAGATATTAAATATTTGATTAAAATGTTATTTAGTGATTGTGTGGTTGGGTAGTGTAGATTTTAAACCAGTATAATAGGTGGTCATAATACCTGTAGAATTGTATTTGATTTTGTAAATTTGTGATGGAATTTATACATTCAGATATTATAAATATTTGTTATTTTATTTATTACAAGTATATTTATTTAAAAGTTTTTCTCTAAAAAGTTGATTTTTAATTAATGAGGAAAAAGTAAAGTGAAAATCATTTCACGCGCACACAGGCTAGTTTTTTAAAAACAATCTCAAATCATTTGGGCATGTCTTGAATAGCTTTTTATTTTATCTGAAATTATTTTTCTTTCTGATATCTAATCAAATAACAGGATTCTTTTCTCTTTGCTCTTTTTTTCCATTTGAAATGCATTTATTTCATTTCGAGTCGAACAGCCAGCGGGTCAAGTCCGTAATCATTGTGTTTTATTTGTTGTCGCGTTTTGTGAATTTTTGTTTACTTAACTGCATTGTGGAGAATTGTTCAAACCTTCATGTACATAGAGACAAGGTAAACATTTAAATACAATTTTTAAAATCTTTTGAATAGTTTAGTGATTCCCAAAATAATCATATCGACATAATATATTAATAAAGAAATATAAATAAAAGGAGAAAATTATTACAAATACAGGCTGTTGTTAAATAATTCTGAAATATAAGTCCCCTTTTATAAAATTAATTAGAGTAAGAATGTTAAGTTTTTTAAAAGACTCTCCGTAAATCCAGCTAGAGCTCTCCTATACTAATCTATTTAAATAATAAATAAAATTTAAATAAATTAAATTGAAAATTTTTATTGCCTAAAGGTAGCAGATTTTTGTATATTGAAGGAGTCAATAAAAGAGCTGGAATTATAAATTAGTCTCGTTATAAATAAAATTTATAATTCAAGCAGAAGGCACACTCCTTTATTGTCTCATTCAAAACATTTAAATACTATACTATTAAAAATGTATTTTTATTTTCTATTATAAAACCATGTATAGTGAACATCTAAAAATTTATATTTTAAAAGATATGTAATAATTAATTTTTCAAAGTGCCTGTTAGTGTGTGTGTGTTACCAATGTAGGCATCAAAACGAAATTTTATATTTATATCGACATTATAAAGCAGGACTGTCCAACCCGCGGCCCAGCATAAAATTATAAGCTTCGATATGGAAATGATTATTCTCCATTATTAACTATCTTTTTTGATCAATTTTTTTTATGAAAATGATAAGAGAAGGAGTTACACCAAGAAGGTGGAACCCCTAAAGGGCTGGGTTGGCCCTTCCATCGTGAAAAGAGGAAGAAAGAATTTTATGGGCTGGGCGGGGGTCGAAGGTATCTGGGTCTTAAATAGCTGAAGGTTATAAGTCGCGGGGAAGATGGTGACTGGGAGCGAGTTCCAGTCTCTTGAGGTCATAGGGATAAAAGAGTTGGCGAAAGCGCTTGTTCGATTTTTCTCCAATTTGACAGCGAAGGGGTGCTGATCGTTCGAAAACCGCGTGTTTCTCATAATTTAATTAGGATATTTTATCTGTGGCAATTTTTTTTCTTCAAATGTGGCCCGTGTAAGCCCAAATGTTAGACATCCATATCTTAGATCTTTTTAGATATCTATGTTTGTATTATATGTTAGAGGGTTTCGTCCCCTCGGCAAATGAGAAACAAACCACCTGGAAATCAGATTTGGTACTCATGAGGTAGCAAATGCTTCTCATATATACAGACATAGATATCTGCAAGATCTAAGATTTAAATTGGCCTTGTTTCTTTCTTTCTTAGTTTTTAAATTAAAATAATGAGGCGATAGGACGCTTCCAGTGATTGTATTACAATTTTTTGAAAAAATTTAATATTTTTTTCATAAAATAAAATTTTTATTAAATACTCAAACGTAATTAATTTTAATTTTAATATGTAAACATTGGGTGGGTTTATTGAATTCAATATTCAAGTTTCTATCCAATGCTGCATTGAGTTGGATTTTAACTGTTGACTAATTTATTTATTTATTTATGGCGCTGAAGTCAGCTTATTTTAAATGACTGCTATTGGTTGATTTTTTCGAATACATGGATACCATGCTTCTATTTCATCCAATCTTCCGTTTAGCTAAACTTAAAAAAACTTAAATCATGATTGAAATAGGGTAGCTGAGAAATTCTTCGCTTAAATTTAATCTCCGCCTTGGTAATCGGAAATACCGACCCTAAGAAGTAGAAAAATTATTTGGTGTGTTCTGAACATTAAAAACCAATCTCACTTTTTAATCTTATATATTAATACACTTTGTGTGATCATCTCTTTACTCCTATACGAAGAGATAATTAAAAGGATTTAGTAGAGTTGATTTCATTAAACTGCACTGAAAACAAGAAGTTAAGTTGTTAAGTTTAATATAAAAAAAAAACTCTTTTTTTTTTTGGGGGGGGGGGCTAAAATATTTTATTAAAGCGACGCTCGATTTTTACTTTACCATATAGGATATGGTTAAGTATTCTAATCAGAATGGTAGAACTCAATGTTGAATTGATGGAAAGGCATGCCTAAAGATAATGACAACCACAATTATCGAATAAAATAATTTATTAGGAGGTCATTTTCATCCTCTTTAAAAAATCCGACAATCTTCTGGGTTTAAATGGGTAAAGGAGGAACCTACCTGTTTATTAATATTAATTTTAATTTCAAAACTTTGTTCATAGTGATGCCGTGATGATGGTAGGGGTGGGTCAAAAAGCTAAAAAAAAATCAATTAAATTTTATTTTCATTTTATTTATTCCTGACTGCAAATAAAATTCGACCTTTTTACCTGAATTCAAAGTCCTAAATAATATTAAGTACCGGGAGCCACCGAGCGATGCACGGTAACCCCTGACGCCCCCCCCTTCCCGAAACCACACACCTCGCCCCCCACCTCCTGCACCTCCCACATCCACCCCACCCCGTACCTAGTTTTTGCATTTCAAGCTTTCTAATGGTCCACATATATCTGTATATTTGTTTACTCGTACACCAATTTGCTCACATTCGTTCATATTGATAAACATTATAAAAAATAAATAGGAAAAAAATAATAAAAAAATAATCGTATAGGATCTGAAATAAAAACATAAAATTAAATAAGATTTGTTTCCAAGTTATATAAAAAAATCCACTTGAACCACTTTATTTGTAAACAAACCTGTTTTGTTATGATTTAGACACCTGTTAATTTTTTTTTTTTTTTTTGGCTTTTCGGCCATGGTAGCCATAAGCCATTTACGATACTATTTATTTTTATTTTTAAAATTTGTCTCTACCTCGGGGGTCAGATTTTAGCCGGATGCCTCGAGCCGGGTTCGAACTCGGGTCCCCTGGTTAGCTCTGCATGCACGCTACCGCCTAGCCTAGACACCTGTTAATTAAAAACAAACAAAAAATTCCTAATTTTAATATAATATATTAATATTTGCTATAACCTATTAGTGAGTTTTAAAATTAAAAAACCAATTAAAAATAAAACATAATTGAAAAAAAAATGTAAACAAACTTTTTTATTGAGATTTTCATCTGTCAATAATTACTTTAATTAAGAAAAGATCAATTAAGATTAAATTTGTCGATGTCCAGACCTAGCCAGATCGCTTTCTCATCCTCAAAACTTGTTAATAGAATTTGTTTCATCAAAATCGGTAAAGCCGTTTTCAAAATAGAACAATGATACAAATATATATATATATAAATATACAAACAATTTTTGCTCGTTTAATAAGAGTAGATATATTGCTTTTAACTAAAGCCAAGAGTACTTACTATACGTAAAGAATATTCTAAGAAAGCAAACCGCCTGAATCTATGCAACCGGTAGACGCCTCTGGATCGTACAAGCCTACACTACAGGCGCCCTTGTTAAATGAATATTTTTCATAATGTTTAAAATTTGACGGCCATCTTCCATGAGGTCATTTCCTATTTTTCTAATTGAAGAATGTAAGTTCTAAGTGGTCTAAGTGCTGCCACTTTCGGATATTTTGAGTTATACATGTAGAAAAGGTCTATGCTCCAAGCATAATATTGCATATGTTGAAAGTGCCAGCTGTGTATTTAAGCGTTCCAACTTGATGTTTTCACCTTACCAAAATACTTTAATTTGATTATCTTGGTTACACATTTTTGGTACTTAGACCCTTTAGAACTTAATCTCTTCAATTAGCAATGGCGGCGCCAGTGGTCGGGCGAAAATTACACGGGGTCTCGTCCAGAGGCCAAACACTGCGATTTTTTCATTTAGTCTGTATGGATGGGTTTTTTGCACGAAACTCTTTAAAATCTCCAACTAAAGGATATATTCGTAAATTAAGGTGACCACTGACCAGACATCCCGCTTTTGGCGGGACAGTCACGATTTTTGAAAAGAGTTCGACTCGATAAGGAACAATTAAATCTAGGGCTCAGCAGCAGTCCCAACAGAGAACAAATGGTTAGAAATATTTCTGCATTTTGAAAAAAACAAACATGTTCCATACAATGGTGCATTAAAAATTGTGGAATACGCTCTGTCCTAACCAGGAACTAATGTTGCTACAGAACGCGTTTTTGTATGGACATCTGATGAATCCCATTTAACTGTTGACACTTTTAAAAAGTTCTTGCGATAAATCTAATGACGTTTTAAATAATGACAGCACTCTAATAAAAAAATTCCCTCAAATGAGTAGATAATATGAGAAAGAATAAAGGGGTTTTAAAAGTTTTTAATATATACTATATTTATTATATACCATATATATACAATATATATATATATATAAATTTAGTAATGGTTTAAAGAAGAGACTTACAGCTTTCATTTATTTTGTTTTATTTATGAGATCCGCTAACGTTTCGGCTATTGGTTATAGCCATCTTCAGAGCTAAACAATGACAAACAATGTTAACAATATTAAATCGGCCTTGTCCGAGCACATCAATCAATTATAATTTTGTTTTTCTATTCACCATTTCAATATTTATATAAAAAATTTTTTTGGATATACTTACCAGTCTTCAGATATAAAACTCTATATTACAAGGTTTATACATATGATATATACAAAATCATATACAGCGTGTTCGCCAAAAGGACAAAAGATGAAAGAATTTTATTGTCTTTTTCCGTTTAAGATGAAATTCAATATACCATATATTGGCGTTAATGACCTTAGCAGTCGATGCGCCTTTAAATCCCCAATAATAATATATATTTATTTATTTAATAAATTTGTAAATTTTACATATGTTGAAATTTAAAAAAATAAATTACAATACAATTTTTCCGTTCTATGATAATAAATTTTCGTTTCTCTCGTCTAGACCAATTTTTTTTTAAACAATACGCCCCCCTCCCCCTGTCAATGGTGTCCCGCTTCAATGATGCTAAAATCTGGCCACCTTATTATAAATAGCTGTTTTCTTCCAAATGATGATTCCAAAGTATTATTATCGCGAATAGTTTTACAGTTTTTTTCATAAAATACAAATTTTATAAAATATCAAACGTTAGAATTTTTTTTCTTTTCGGCCTTTCTATCCATAAGCCAATTTACGATACTAATTATTTCATTTTTTTAAATTTGTCTCCCCCCCCCCGGGGGGGGGGTCAGATTTTAGCCGGATGCCTCGAGTCGGATTCGAACCCGGGTCCACTTGGTCAGCAGGCTGACATGCTAACCCCTAGCCTACCCGACCCCCAAACGTTAGAATTAATTTTAATTTTAATATTTAAGCATTGGGTGGGTTTATTGAATTCAACATTCAAGTTTCTATCCAATGCCCCTTTGAGTTGGATTTTATCGGTTGACTAAGAAGGAGAAAAATTATTTGGTGTACTCAGAATATTAAAAACCAATCTCACTTTTTAAACATAGATATTAATACACTTTGTGTGACAATTTCTTCACTCCTAACTCCTATAGGGAGAGATAATTAAAAGGATCTTTATTAGAGTAGGTTTCATTAAACTCCCCTGAAAACAAAAATTTCATTGTTAAGTTTGGTGACAAAAGCATTTTTTTTTGGTGGGGGGGGGGGCTAAAATATTTTTTACTCGGTTTTTACTTTGCCATACAGGGTATGGTCAAGTATTGTAATGGGAATCGTAGAACTCAATGATGAATTGATTGAAAGTCCTGCCTAACTACAAATTTTGAATAAAATAATTTATTAGGTCATTTTCATCCTCTTAAATCTCGTATTATTTTCTCTGTATCATATTTTCTCAACTAATTCATTCAAAACAGTGACGATAATGACGATGGCATAAATGTGGCATTCCTCCGAGCTACAATTAAATTCCAACTAACTTTTGGAAAAGTTCACGAATATGTTTTGACAATTGTGTTATAAAATAAATAATTGGATTTGGAAGTTGGATAATTATTTCGTATTTAGGTAATTAATCACAAATTGAACCAGTCGGAAGTTGTTTCGCAGTTTTGACTTTTTCGTTGGGAGCGTAAATGTATCAATCATTGTGGGAAAATGGCTTGTAAAGGGGTAGGATTTCGAGACAATCAGGGCTTTCCCTTAGGGGAGGCGGGAGACGCTGGGGCTGAAGACGCCACTAAACGTTGTGTTGTTTTGTTGTTGCAGACGAGGCCTGCAAACGCGCAACCCACAGCCCAGCGCAGTCTGCGCCACGACTTAGGGTAGGGCCATCATTTTAAATCTTTCATTTCTCTTTTTTTTTCTTTTTTTTTTAATAACATTCAATGCATTTCGTTTAAATAAACCGTCTCCCGTCTCTAGCATTATTCAACTTAAAATATCCACTAGAATACATTTCCTTTACATTCAGATTTTAATCATGAGTTTTGATAGTAACACCTTACATGTGTGTTAATAGACTCAGCGCGCTGGACTGGGGAGATTGAAGTATATAACATCTTAGATTACAAATTCACTAAGTGATCTATTTCCTTGTTTGGTAAAAAGTGTCATGCAGGGTAATCGCGATATGATGCTGGATCACATCTAGATAGATCATATCTTTTTCATTTCTCTTGGTTCAGATTCAAGATTCAGCTGACCCCAATAGCCTCAACCACCAGTGGTCTAGCGATAAATATATCTTGTTTAAAAAAAGTCACGATCAAAAACAACTCTCTTTGATATATTAATTATTATTTAATATATTAATTAGAAAATATTTAAGGAAACGTGACGTTCGTACATAATCAATTTTATTTTAATTTTTTTACTTTATCCTTTTATCCATTGCGAAGCATGGGCAAAGTATTGTAATCGGTCTCGCGGCAAACGCGACTTCAAAGTGTCCTCAGGTAGAGACTAAGGAACCCATGGTCTCAATTAAAGTCTCAAATTGTAGTTTTCTTTTAGGTTAAATTTTAGCACTTGACGGTTTTGCAAAAAATTACATGGGGTCGGACGAGTCCTTAGGCCAAAAAGTGCAATTTTTTCAGGAAGTGCGTGCGGATGGATGTTTGTCATCGTTTTTTTCGTCCACGATTTTTCCACTCCATTGCACCGATTAAAATGATATTGAAAACCTACCATTATCAAAATGAAGCGCTGATTAGTTTTTGGTACATATCGGCACACAAACATTAGTACTTTATTTCAGTACTTTTTTAGTTCTTTCTAAATATCTTGAAAATGACTTAACCAATTTTGATGGAATTTAATACAATAATTAAGTACCTTGAGGACCACAAAAAAGTTAAATAAAGTTTTTAGTAAAATTATATTTTAAAAGTACTTTACTCTAGAGTAAGATAGTACTTTTTTAATTTTTAAATTCTTTAAAATTTATTCATTTGATAGTTTTAATATAGCTCATTTAACCTTGCTTAAGTAAGAATAGATAGGCTTCTCTCTGTGAAATTCTAACAATTTGGAAGGAAAGTTTATCTGTAACCATAGCAACTGCGTTGTTTACTTTTGTCTGAAGACATAGAGGAATCGACTTAAAATCAAAAATAGTGATTGATTCTCATCTAATACTTGAGTAAAAACCTTATTGAATTCCGTTTTTGATGTTTTGACTATTAATGGTAAGATCAGTGAAAAATGGAAGAATCGACTTAAAATCAAAAAGAATAAATTCTTTTTTTGGGAAACAAATTTTAATAGGTTAAAGTGCTATTAATAGGTTTTTTTATTTTGTAATTTAAATATATTTTAATTGTAAGAAATACTTACTTTTTTACTTTATACTTGATCTGCTTCGCGGTGGTGTAACTCAGTGTAACTCTCTTTGTCTTAAATTGGCTATTGTTATTTTACTGATTTTAATTTTTATGTATAGATATTATCAAACAAAAAAAATAATAAAAATAATAAAAAAATAAATAAAATAATGAATAATAAAATAATAATTAAAAATACTAAAGGGGTTGAATGGATTTTGGGAATGGTAGGTGAGGGGATTTAACTATTAAAGGTGATGAATTAAATTTTTTTTAGGTTTTACTCGAAAGAATGATAGAACCAGAGATTAGATATTTGACAATTTATTTATAGCAGCAAGAAGAAAATCAATATATTAAATAATGAAATGGATAAAATTAGAAATGTTTCAATACAATTAGACTTGCTCATATATTAAGATTGTAAGCAGATATTGTTGCAATGGGCGCGAATCCAATCAGAGACAGATAAAAGAGGTATTTCTCGTCTTACGATAATGGAGACAAAGCAAGAGGCGGCCACATACAGGTGTCCAGCAGCAATCACAATCCGTCTTCAAGATGACGACGCGACGCCGGGCCAGCACTTGCAGTTTCCTCCCAAACGAGACTAGAGAAGTCGTTGGAGCATCCGGCTTATGCTTGCGGTCCACAACGTGCAAATCACAACAATGACAATATAATAGGCGTATAGTATAATGAATAGTATAGTGAATTGTAGAGAGAGAGAGAGAGAGAGCGATAGAGAGAGATAGTAATAGTAATATAATGAGTAATAGTGAGTAGTATATATAATGGTAATAATATTAGTATAATATGTAATATCGTGAGTAAGATCATATGAGTAATAATAGTATTCAGTAATATAACGAGTAATAATATAATGTATTCAATAATAATGTAATGAGTAGTATAATGTATTCAATAATATAATAGTAATGATAATGATATATTATGAGCTCTGAGCTTCGCCTTTTTAAGAGACTTCTCTCTCCTTCTCCCTCCATGCCGTGCATTTGAGATCATGTGCTCTGATATAATATCTTGATTGGTGGATCGATTTTATCCTCTTTTTCTGCCTGTCTGGGGATGTTATTCCGCGAATTTCCTTATGCTCCTTCATTCGCTCATTGACCTGCTCTGTTTTAAATCTTAATCTATTCCAATTGTCATTTCTTGAAACCTTTCTTAAAATATACATTATATTTGAATTTAAATGAAAAAAAAATTAAATTTTATTAATAATATACATTTCTCTGTTATGGATTAAAATTTATTAAATTAGACTTTCTTTTTTGAATTTAAATCCCAAAAAAAGAACTCCGTTCATGAATTGTGTTTCTGTTTTTTTAAATTTAATTTTACCTACAATGTATGATACATTGTAAACTCATGTTCAAAAACCCAATGTAGAATGATTATTCCTCAAGTATTAGATGAGAATTGATTATTTTTGAATTTAAGTCAACATGGATCGCAAATACCCAAATAGCCAGTGATATCTGATTAATAATAAAGGAATGAACATATTTATATTTCAAATGACTTTGGACAAAGTTTAGCAACGATACGTTGCGGTTTATTTTTTTAACTTGTCATCAAAAAATTGTCTATAGATGGGGGGGGGGGACTAGCTTTTGTGACGATGTTAGGCTCTGGAACAACAATTAGATATCGATCTGAAAGAAAAATTGAATATTGTCTCTTTATTAGAATTTCATATTAATTATCTAGCCAGGAAAAAAATATAAACAAATACTAAAATATAATATCACTTTTTGTAAGTATCTATCAAATTACACACGCTATACGCTATTTACACGAACCATTTCGAGCCAATTTCAACCTCCCTGCAGCTCAGAAGTCATTTCAGATACAGAGCTGAAATGTAATTATGTAATCCATCTTGAGGAGAGTACCAAATTTCAATAATATAGCTTAAATAGATTCTGAGATATGGACCTGAGAAAATAGCTAATTTTGGCACTCACTCACTCACTGACAGGTCATCAAAACCTATAGGGTACTTCCAATCATTCCAGCATCATGAAATTTCGCCTGCTAGTAGAGTTTGGGACACAAACAAAGGAAAAATTCCAAAAATCCAAACTTTCTATCTTTCAACCCCTTCAAAATGGGGGGGGGTCAAAAATGAAAATTCTAGCCCGTTGGACCAAACTCAACCAAATTTTGTATACATATTCTGTGGGCCCACAGAAGGCTAGAAATGCAAAAACTAACCACCCAAAATGAGGGGAGGGTCAAAAATGAAAATTCTAGCCCTTTGGACCAACGGGCTTCCTCATAGCTTACAAAAAGAAGAGAAATCTCAACCAAAACATTCTGTGAAAAAACAGGCCAAGTTCGAAAAAGTATTAAAATCTAGTGAGTAGCCAAGTTAAATCCGCCAAGAATAATTAAGTTGAGAAAATAGTAGATATCTCAAATTAATTATTCTTGTATAACTCTTTCTGCTACCCTAGATTTCACTACTTTTCGCACTTGCCACTGTTTTTTCACAGAATGTTTTTGTTGGAGTTACATATACGAGAAGCTATTTTCAAGTATTAAATTCACGAAAAGTAAAATTTGAAGCTCACTAAGAGCTAAAAAAATAATAAAGTTACTATTAACTATTTTTAAATTAAAAAATATCAACTAGAATTATAATATTTTATCCGCGGACCGAGACAATTGTTATTCTTCAAATGTGGTCCATGTAAACCAAAAGGTGGACACCCCTTATTTAGATGAAATTCATTTTGTATCCTTAAAGATCAGTTCGGGACACAATTTTTTTAAATCAATCCAATAATAGCTCAATTAAATACACTATTTCACTTTTATTGAATATTTATTAAAATTGTGAGAGTTGCTCCCTACATGATGCGAATAAAAATATAGGTACATATATCTACTCTTATTAAAAGAGCAAAAATTATTTGTTTGTATCTAAGTTCTATTTTGGAAACGGCTCTAACTATTTTGATGAAATTCACGGGTTAGGGGGTTTTTGGGGTGACGATTCGATCTGTCACGGTCTCATCTTCGACAAAATTGTTTTTTTTCGTAATCAAATTAATTAATCTCAGGTAGAAAAATGGCAATCTTAGCCTTTTAAAAAAAGATTTTCCATTTTACTTTTGTACTCAGGCAGATAATGGGTTGGGTTAATTCATTGTTCACAGATGCCTTGAAGAAGTATTGTGATTTTTTTTTTAATGCAATCGAATGCGAGAAGGGGTGCACCAGTAAAGATGCAGCTCCTATGGATCTCGAAAGACCCTTGCATTACCGAAGAGTAAGGAAAGTTGATTAAGTGAGAGGGTGTAGACGTAGGTGTCTATGCACTCCGGGTTTGAAGGTTTGAAGATTATAGGTGCTGGGAAAGATGGAGGCTGGGAGAGAGTTCCAGTTCCTTGAAGACATGGGGATATATGTATTGGCCAATGAAGTGATCCGGCACTTTTCTAATTTGACCACGAAAGAGTGTTGGGAGTCTGCAAAACGCGTGCTACGTGCAAAGCATGCTTTGGAGGGAATTATTGATTTTATCTCATCAGAGCACCTGCCGTGATATTATCTATAGAGAAGGGAAAGGGCAGAGACATTTCTTCGTGATTGTGGTTTTTAACATATTTTGTTCTACCTAAACGCTAGAACTATTAATAAACGTTTTATAATTGTTTTTATAAAGAACCTTATTTATTTAATAGAATAAAAAATAATCAAGAATTTATTTAAAAATATCTTTTGCATAACCAGGTCTCAATTTTCTGAAAAAATAACACATTTTGATAGGTTTTATTTATTAACATTTGGATGAATAAAAATGAATCATGTGGTTGAATCAAAACAGGTGCAGGAGGTGGAGAACAGTGGTTGGGGATCCGGGGGTAGGGCGAGGTTTCGGGTGTGAGGTCGAGCGGGGTGGGGGTTTGAGGGGGGAAGTACAGTGGGCGAATACTATATATATATATATATATATATATATATATATTATTATTATTTTTTAATTTGAAAACGGCTCTCAAATAAAAATCGACCTTTTTATCAGAATTTTAAATTAAAAATAATATTAAAATAAAGCTTTTAACTGAAGGAAAAAGTTACCGAGTATCGCTCGGTGCCTCCAGGTACTAATATATAGTTAATAGAGTAAAGGGTGTGTAGTTTCACAGTGAAACTATACACCCTTTACTCTATTAACTAACATCATGTTTCACCTAAAACCTACACCACTTTCCATAAGTAAAACTAATATATAAAACAAGTAGAACATGTATAATGTATATATCTATATAATTTATTTGTTAGAGACTATAGTTTCGAAGGTTGGATCTTCATCATTAGTCCTTTTAATTTGAAATTTTTTCTATAATTTCTCATGGACTGAATGAATGTAGGCAAATTCTCTTTGTCCTAATAGTACGCAAGCCATATACCAAACGAATAGCAATTTTAGGGAACATCGATCTTTTTCTATATTTACTTGCCTGAGCTGCGAACAAACAAAGAAGAAAAGGGCTAATGGTTTTTCCCACTCTTGCTTTCTCCCGATGTTTTAAATTTTTGAAAACATTTTTAACAAATGACCAGTTGATAATTCAATTTTGTTATTTGGGCAATGATTTGGATTTTTATTATACGATTTTATGATTTCTAAAAATTTGATTGCGCTTATTCATTCCGCATTCCGCCTTTAATTTACATTAATATCGGCAAAACAAAATATTTTCAATAGAAATTGTATTTAGCTTTTTTTTATAAATTAAAGGGTTTGTTCAGTCACATAAAATAAATAAATAGAGTAATTTTAGACAATTAACATTATTTATTAGATAGATTCACTAAACAGTTTCGGTCACCCCTGGTAGACCATCTTCTATAGTAAATTTCGTTCAAGATTTGAAATTTATCAATTTACATATCATCGCCTTAGAGTGTAAACCTGCTAAATCTATTTTTTATCATTTATGACATATTAATACCATTCGAAAGAAAAAGAGATGCATCATATCATCCAAGTAAAACTGATACTTAAAATTAGGATCATAAGTGGTAGAGAAAAATGTGAAAAATTGTTTCTTTCCATAACAACATTATTAAATTTTGCTTGTTTTTTCTCTATCCTGTAAAATTTCCTTGTTTAGTTTCCTTGAGTTAGCAGGTTTAGACTCTCTATAAGGCGAAAATATATAACTCATTCTCAATTCACTAACCTGGATACTTCAACAATTTTCAATAGATAAAATAAATTATAAACAATTTGTCACTGAATTTAGAATCTGATTTGAACGTATTTAGCGTATAACGATAGTATTTATTTTAAATTCGACGATTGGGAATATAATTTAGAATTATGATCATTTTTTATTTTTTAAGAAAATAAAACTTATTTTATTTACATAAAATGTCAACTCACTTTACTATTTACTAACCCGTTTTCTTTTTTTGAAAGTTTGGTCCTTAAATTACTGAACCCATTTTTAAGTATTTCAATGTAGATGAAACATTTTTTTTCTTTTTGATATCTCCCTATATCTCATCTGGAAAATCTCATTTTTCTTAAAAGGATATTTCAAAGGTGATTTAGGGTTAAATCGTCATTCATTGAACTCGATGGCACACCCTCTGTTTACTTAGATGAGCGTGGTTTGTTGGTGGTCACACAAATCATGAATGTCAAACTTTAGCTTTAAACCGTGCTAATTTTGGAGGCTGCCAAAAGACCAATAATCAGCGAGTGGTTGCTGTTTTATTTGATGGACTATACACCTGTTCCCGTATTTGTTCTTTTCTTTGTCCTTTATTAAAAAATGTCAGAATACTTTATTATTAACAGATTATAGAATTTCATCAAATTAATGAAATGCCTTTTAGCTTGATAATGCAAATAAATATAAAATTCTACTTTGGAACCATAGGGGAGGAAGATATTTGTTTTGTATCAACAAATACCAGTTAATCCAATTCATATGTAATTACATTCATGTACAGAAATTTTCCCTTTCACTCATTATATTTACCAAAGGCTTAGTCCCATTAAATGAACCCATTCTCATTAGACCAATGAAAAAATCAATTCGTGTGGTCACTACAGACTTTCACATTAGTTTCTCCCTTATTTGAAATCATCACGACTCTCCTAATTTACACCCTCTTCCTTTATTTAAATCGGATTAAAATTTATATACTACTAATAACTTATGACAGTTGATAAGTGGGTACACCAATTTAAAAAACAATCGTTAGAGCCATTTTTGAGAAAAATCACAAAAAACAAAAAACGAAAAATCTTTCATGTAAATGCCAATTTCCGGTGTTCCGATTTCAACCAAAAGCTTGCTGTATTCCTTCTAGCATATATAGCTTAAGGTTCGAATATCGTAGCTCTGAGACATATGGTTGCGAAACGCAGCGGCTAGGTACGTACATACGTAGATACAAACGCACGGACCAATAGATTTTTGTCCATTTTTGACTCTGGAGACCACAATATCTAGTTGTATGTTCTAAATCCGGTTTCAAACTATTAAAGGCATTGATTCCTTACACCTAGAAGTCAAAAATTAAAATTATTTTTTTTTTATCTTGGATATATAGAAGCTCTCAAAGTGTCAGGACCCAGGCAGAGGATCGCAATATTTCACATTATATCCTATATCATTACATGATATAGAGAATATATACAGTATGTGAAAGTATCAAAATGAGAAACAGTCAATATTTCATTTAAAATCATAGTAGTGCTGGCCGTATACGAATTTAATGATAAACTACTGAAATTAAATAAATTACAATATCTAGTATGTAATTGTTTCTAAACAGAATTAGTTTGTCTTAAAAATAAGGGAGACCTAGATTGACTTTTCCAGTTTAAAAAGCGGACGAAACTTTCAGAGGATTAGTTGAAATCGAAGTTACTTTTGTGACGCTCGGTGTTGAAAGGATCAAACATACGATTCGAGAACGAAGGAATCTATAGGTTATGGCTATGAACATAACCGAATTGGTAAATTGAATATTATTTAGAGTTCAAATTGCTGATAAAAGTAGACTTTAAATTTCTAAGGAAATCACAAGAGGCAATCTACTAGATCCAAAATGAAATGGATTATTTTTAATTATATGTCAGAAGGGTTGTTTTCATCCTCTCGGAAATCAAAATGTACCTTCTGATATTAGGCACTCTTAGTGTGTCTTAGTATGTCACTTTTTTCAAAGCTTTTATTTTTTTCAAATATTTTAATAAATCGCCCATATAAAAAAAATATTTTTCTTCATTATTAACCCATTGTTTAATTCTCAAGCTACTTCTTACACTACAGTGAGACGCATGGGATCTCGTGTATCGGTTTATCTTCCCTCCCCAAAGGCAATGACAGTTGTGTTTATGGTTAGTATAGAGGTGTTTTAAAGATTCATTACGGCTGTTCATGAAATTTTTTGTGGTTTCGAAATAATAACATATAATATTAGGAAATCTGGAGTTGAACTAGTTGATAAAATATGTGCAACTTATAACATACAAAGAAACACTCGTCGTTAGTCGTTAGTTACAGCTATTTATTACAATGCTAAACATAAGTGGCATCAATGCTCATGTATTTACACAGAAAACGCTACTAAAATTTTTTTCAAGTCAATTTTTTAATGATCTGGCTACAGAATTAGCTGCTGACTATATAAATAAAAACAAATTAGAGAAATTCTTATTACAAGAAAAATGGGCAAAGTTGAAACCAGTTGATGAAGACCAGAAAGAAGAACCTTCTACCAGTACAACCTATAATAGATAAAAATGTTTTTCGTGTCAATAAGAAAAGAAACAATGATATACAAAATATAATCGTAAACCCTATAACAAATTCCAATGCAATTTAGAACAAATATAGTTTGTGAAACATGTTTCAACTAAGTGTAAATAGATATTAATCAGCTGAATAGGTTTTGTTATGTACTCTTCTACACTCTTCTTATATAATTTTACTATAAAAAATTGGAAGTCTGGCCTCGAAACTTTTTAGTGATATTACATTCTAGTATTGTAATCTTAAAACATATTTTTTACTAATACCTATCTAATTAATTCAAGAAAATAGTAAAGTTACATTTTTTTGTATTTTTGCAATGAGTTAATGCGATTTTACCAATTTTATATATAGTATTTTTTTTACTATACGCTATCTTGTAAATTTCCTATCTATTTCTTTTCCAAACATATAGTAAATTTATTATATATAGTTTGTAGTAGTTATATTGTATTAGTTGTTCGTGTTCAATAAATAATTATAATTAATTATTTGTGATTTAAATAAAAATTCAAATTAATCACAAAAATAAAAGCTTCAACAGCTTCATTACTAATAAATAATATAGTAAATTTATAATTTTTTTAACAGTTTAGAGTATATAATCATCCAATTTATTTATTGTTATTAAATAAGCTGACGTGTTCTGATGTGGCCATCCACTTGACTTTACCATACAACCTGGCCTCTCACTTATATTTAATATTTAATCAAATTATTTATAATCATGCAGGGGAGGGGTTAGTTTTTGAATTTTTAGATTACTGTGTGCCCACTGATTATGTATACAAAATTTGGTTGAGTTTGGAACAAGACCCTATATTTTCATTTTTGACCCTCCCCAAACGAATTTTGGGCGGTTAGTTTTTGCATTTTTAGACTTCTGGGGTCGCACTGATTATGTATACAAAATTTGGTTGAGTTTGCTCAAATAGGCTAGATTTTTAATTTTTAACTCTTCCCACCCCTCCACCCCCCTTAATTTTGAGTCGATATGCACCAAAATCTAATCCACTCTTAATCTCAATGGACCAAAACTACGTGTTAAATTTGGTTTCGATATTCCAACTAGTTTTTGAGCTAGCTCGTCAACAAAAATATGGTAACTCACAGACTAACGGACAGACAACCAGACTAACTAACTAACAGACATTTTGACAAAACAATTATTATCTTGAAAAATATAATTTTTTCGATGTTCACTTATTAGAGCTTTTTTGTAGAGCTAAATGCCATGGTTTTGCTTAATTTTTTTAATCAAAATAGTTTCAGCCGTTTTTGAGATATTTCGAAAAAAAGAAGGAAAAAAAATCACTTTTTTCATGCACGATTACAATACTTGACCATACCCTGTATGGTAAAGTAAAAATGCCTGTTTAGGATTTATTAATAATATGTTAATTGTATTTTGTCCTCCCCTTAAAAAAACTGTTGTTTTCTTTCACGAATCTAATAGGTGTATTGCTCCCGACGGAGGGTTAATAATCGTGACTCACGACGTCTAATCATCATTATTAATTACTACGCTCCTTGATGCTTTTGATCTCCTCTGCTTCAATGAGTGCGCTGTGCAGAATTCTGGCAATGCCTTTCTTGTCTTGCATGCTCCCCCTTGATGGGCTTGGATGTCCCTGTCCATTATTCTTCCCTCTACTGACCACGTTGAACATTTAATGATTATTATCACCTTCTCTTTGAACGATTTATTTCAATAAATTGAATTATCTTCCCTTTTAGACTTGTGAAAGGATCCACTCAGTTTGTTCTGCGTTATGAGAAAGTTATACGCCGAACACTCGAGCAAATTTACAACAAATCGATCAACTAAATATTTGTCAATTCTAAGGAAATCACAAGAGGTTGTCAACTACTAGATCGTAGATGGAATAGATTATTATTAATTATAATTAATTATATGTCAGCAAAGTTGTTTTCACTTCCTAGGGAATCGAACTCGAGTGTCAAAATATTTGTATTACAAGTGTTTTTTTTCTCATAGGGGCCGTCCATGATTTACGTCACACAGTAAGAGGGGATGGCGCATTTCAGATTTGTGAGAAAATGTGACAGGGGGCCCGGTGATCTTAAACATTGTGATGTCACAAAAATCAAATTAAAATTTTTTAAATATTTTCAAATATATTTTTTAGATTTCATGTTATTATTATCCTAAACTGAAAATGTTGGTAAAATAAATCTAGACAAAATATTGTAAGCAAGCAATCTAATAGTGTGACGTCATAATACAGGGAGCTCAATGAGAATGTGATAGAATATGACACAGGGGGCCTAAAAATCTTGAAATTCATGTGACGTAATTTATGGACGGCCCCTTATTTTCTATTTATCTCAAACACGACTGAAACTATTTTGATAAGACAAATTGAGCAAATTCATTGAATTTTGGACTATATATTATTAAAACCTTATATCTAGAGAACATCAAAAATTTATATTTGAAGATATAACCTTAAATTATTTTGAATATCATGATTTTTTGACTTGGTCTACTTTAGCAGAGAACTAGCTAGCTTCTTTGTTTAATTTGAAATCTCTCTGCGTTCCAAAATATGTATATTCAGTGATGAATTTTAAATCTTCTTAAAATTCTCCATCAAGGCATCAGTTAACTTTTTTTAAAAAAAGATCAGCATTGAATATATTAAATTAAATGAACATAACTTTTTCCTTAATTCTACACTGAAATAATTATATTAATTTAAACGCTAAATTTTTAAATTATTTAAATGTAATTTCATTGAACTTGAATTATGTTTATTAGCTTTATTTCATGTTTTAAATCTACTCAATTATTCTCTAGAAGAGTTTTTTTTACCTTTCGACTCGATAATACATTAATCTTTGATATCATATTATACTGAGATTTGGGTTTAGCTATCATTTTTATATTTCGATTTAATACGTAAATTTAATTAACATTAAAGTATCATGAATTTTAGATTATAAATTTAAGACCCTTCATGTTGATTAATATACTCTATTCGCATTGTATTGGCATTTGGTGTTATTCGTCGCATATTGATTTTATACATTATTTACCCGAGCCAAATATAGTATTTTGTGTTTCTTCTTCAAAAAGAACGAGAGAGAAAGATAAGACTGAATAAATATTCTCCTTAAAAACATTCTTTCAAATATTTCTCTTGGACTATATTCACGTTTAAGGAAATAAATGATTCTTTTTGTTGGTTATTTTCTCATCGCTGTGGTTATAAAGAAATATTGCGTTAAGCAAATATTTGAATTGTAGATTTTATTGACAGAGTATAGGCATCTTTTAATAATTTTTAAAAGAATAATTACACAAGTTCTTAAAAGTAAATAATATTATATCCTCTGAACAAGAGCCTATATATACCTACAGGAAAAATGGTTAAAACTCAACTCAGTCCAACCCAAGACATCCTGAATTCGAATGAATACTTGCTAGAATCTAAGATGACAAATATTATCTTGAATCTAATGTATAATTTAACACTGTTCCTTTTGTGATTAAAGGTATCTTCGTAAATTGAATTTGAATAGGGTTACCTTTGATTCCAATCCAAGCAACCTCTGAATATTTCCTTTTTTCTATGATAGAATGTAAAGGCCGCTGCACACGAGGCTTATTTTAATAATTTTTGTCTGCTTGCTGCTAGCAGATTGCTTCCCAGGAACAAACCGTAAAATAGAACATGTCTTTTCTATGAAATCAAGCAAGCTTGCTAGAAAGACACCCAGCAGAGACGTCATTTCGATCCCGACAGGTCTCCAAATTGCAAACAGAGAACTCCCATCGCAAAAACAGGAAGAGAAAAAAGCCTCGTGTGCAGCTGGCTTAATAGTCACTCCTGTCTTATAAATGCAATCAGCTGCGAAGCCCGCCCTCGGCATCTTGCGCGCCCTGGACTCCGTTGCCCTCCCTCTCGGTACGCCACTGGTATTGGAGGTTGGGTATAAAAACAATAAATATTTGATATTTGGGCTACTATACAACTGACCTTGGGGTAGGAATCAACGGCCCTGCCCTGGTAACGTGGTCTCCGAATGATGCAGATCTTGCCAAGTGTGGAGTGCTTCTCTGAAAATGGCACTCCATTAAAGAGCTTTTAGATTTTACATAGAAGTTTATTAAAAATCAGTCATTTACCATTTGGGCAGGGTACTGCATCTTTCAAGATTCAAAATCAGAGTCTACGTGTTTATAATGGTGAGAGGGCGTTCGGGTATAGATTCCTCCTCTGAAGGGATCTGACTCCCGTCTCCTCCGGGTTTGGGTTTTTATAAGAATTTCGATTAGGTTTACATTTTACTGGGCTTTAGAAGAGTCCGGGGTTGTACTATGACTGGAGGTGACTCCTGTCCGTGTGTTAGTGAAATGGCGAGGATGAGCCATTCTTATCTTTTTACAATAAGGAGGCACTCGGCCGATCTAATACTTGAGAATATATTACATCTCTCGCGTGTCCACCTTATTAGAAGACAGATCATAGAAAAATATTTTATATTCAATATACTTTTAATTTAGATTTGAAGATCGAAAATTTAGGGACGCTACAGTATAATAAAATTACTTATAATCGTCATCCGCCCCCTTGTAATAAAATAATCTATTAATATGAAATTTAAATGGCTTGTTGCGTATGTTAATTTTTAGAGGATAAAAAAAATTCAAATGCTCCTTTCGAGTAATTTTTTTATTAATTCATGTGGTTAATCCAAATATTTCGAGACCACTACGGCATCTCTTCCTCAGCTTAAACTGCCGAATCAGAATAACAGCGAGTTAATAGGTTCCCAAGGCATTAATTATCTGCTAATTACAGATGTTAAAATTGTAATGTGAATTTTATTCATCCTCTTAAAAATAATAATAAAAATAATAATAATATATGATAGTCGCCCCCCTCGGTACGTACGACACTGGTATTGTCAAGATTGAGAACAGCCCAAAATATTTTTCCACTTTAAATCGGTTCAAATAATATTCACTCACCCCCCGCTCCCTCGTAATAACATAATTTATAATCACCCCCCTCCTTAACATCCTTACATCCTTTAACCATCAAGCACTCAATTCCAAATATGATCTAAGCAACCAGTGGAACAATGATTTCGTATATAAAATTTTAGAGCATTCGTAGTTCCTAGACAACCACTCCTCAATGAAGAAGCAATGAGCTAGTATTCTTATTTTCCATAGCCAATTAAAATTAGAGCTTTTACCTCGCCATACCCTTAAAGTTTAATTAATTAGAAGAAAATCACCATTCACGGTTGAGATACTAATACTGAGTTAAATGGAGATGAAGTTTGTATGGCTTCCAAAATTTAGTCAAGTTTCAGCTAACTGATCTAGAAGATTTCATTGTCAATGCGTTCAGAGTCGTTTAACCAGAAGAAGCTTCAATCAAAAGGTCCCATAATATGATTATGCTTATTTGTGTCCCTATGGTTCAAGATCAGTGGCTTTCTTCGAAATTAACTAACCTTTTAGAAAATGAACCAAGTCCACTTGGTCCCATAGTAGTTGTGTATCTTCTAAAACTCAGTTTAATAAATGTATTCAGGGACGTAACTAGGAGGGGGGGGCAGCCCCGGGCGCCAAAATCAGAGGGGCGCCAAATTGAGATATTGAGAGATGAATTAAACGAACTTTCAGAGGAAAAGAAGTTTGACCCCCCCCCCCCCCCCTCCCAAAGCATTGGAGATCAACATTTTTTACATGTTTAATTAATTTTTTTTTTATTATAACATTAAATTTTTAAATTGAACAAAATAAAGTCCTATGTAGGGGGGTCGGAGTCTCTGACCCCCCCCCCCCCCCGCTTGGACAATTCGATCGCGACACACTTCTGAGATCAAAAGTAGATCTTATATCCGGTGACCGCCTCCCAAAGCATTGGAGATCAACATTTTTTATATGTTTATTTAATTTTTTTTTATAACATTAAATTTGAAAATTGAAGAAAATAAAGTTCTATGTAGGGGGGGGGCGGAGTCTCTGACCCCCCCCCCCCTCGATCGCGACACACTTCCGAGATCAAAAAGTAGATCTTATATACCGGCGACCGCCCCCCCCACCAAATCAGAGGTCTGGATCCGCGCCTGCCTAGGTGGGGGGGGGGGCGCAAATTTATTTCTTGCCCCGGGTGAAATACAGCCTAGTTACGTCCCTGAATGTATTATGTCGATTTAAAAACAATGGATCTTTAAACTTTGAACATCAATTTCTCAAAATAAAGATAAGTATGTTTATTTAAATCATTCCAATTTTCAGCTGACCATTTATTTTTATAAAAAAGTTTTGTTTGCTGCAGGAAGATTTGACTTTCTTTGGACAAAAATTAGGAAATTATCTACTACTGTATCCGAGCTGTAGTGTATATTTTTAATACTAGTCAGAATGGTTGTATTTACGACTTTGGGAATTGAACCCAAGTGCCAAAAAACAATCTGGACCAATGTTTTTTTTTCGAGAGAAAACCAATCTGACATAGGACACATATTAAAATGTTACTCAAAGATTAAATAGTTGCCCTTAAAATTTGTTATATAAGTGGTTCTAAATTTAAACATATATAGCTTAAATAAAAATGATTGAGGGTTTCGACTCTTGTAATATTTCATAAGTCGAATCTCATTGGAATAACTATTCCCGAAATGAATAAAAAAGTTCAATTTCCCGAGACAAGTAGATTTATTTTTGATTTGTTATGATTTTTAATATCTCTCTCTGAATAATTAAAAAATGCATTACAAAACTTTTTGCGACCCACTGAAATTCGGCTCGATATACGATAGAAATAGAATCACTGTTCTAGTCTGAGTGAAAGCTATTTAACAAATTCTTGACAGCTGAATTCATGAGTGAATTGAGCATTGCCTATCTAATTCTATGTCAATGGAAGCGAGAATTAAAAAATAATACATTTTATTGAGCTGAAATTTAAAACTTAAAGTAGAGAAAGTTTTTTTTCAAGAATCTGTACCTCTTCAGAAATATTGATTACTTCGTGAATTTTTTCTCAGTGATTGATGTGGAATCGGAATCTTTGTCAAATTTAAGCTTTAGGCCATAAGCTCATCATATTTATAAAGAATCGATTTTTTTTTAATTGAATTCATTTTTCATTAGGAAAAGTTTTTAAACTAGAAATTCAAAAATATATCCAATTTTTAGTCATGAAAATTCAAGTATTTCCACACCAAAACAAACTTTTTATAACTTTCCATAAACAAGTATCCTCCAGAAGGTAACGATTACCCCGGAATTAGATCAAGAGATAAACATCAGTGAACTCGAACTTGTACTTAAAAATAGCAAGAATGGGAAATACCCGGGCCCGGATGGAATTCCCAATGAATTCTTTAAATATCTGTCAAATGAGGGAAAATACTTTTTGCTGGGCGAGAGAGTTTATAATGGGAATTAAAGACAAGTTTTTGTGTGATTTTTTTTATTTTTCCGACAACGTTTCGTCGAGTTTGACGACTTCTTCATGGTTTCAAATAGTTACATCATATATTCGTCTGAATACATTATTTTTCTTTATCTCTGTTACTAATAATGACCATAAGAAATCAAAAAATTCAAAAAATTCGGCACATTCACATAAACAAAATCAGATAAACATATGGATAAGTAAAATGATTCTGTTTTATTTTTCTAAAACTGTGTTGTCTGATACTGTTTGTATTGTTTCTAAAACTTAAAATACCACAAAAACTTGACTTTAATTCCCATCATAAACTCTAATTAAAATTGTCTATATTTAATTAGACATTTGAAGTAAATTTATTTCTTGAATTATAACTTATATAATTATAACTTACTAATTATAACTTTGCTATTTTTTCAACACGCTTTTGAATTTTTAATAGAAAATCTCATTTTAAATTTATTCAATATATCTCAGAATCAATATCAATTTATTCTATTTATATTATTTAGTACACCCATATGGTTATCATAGTTTATAAATAATTGAAGGAGACAATAAAAGAGTGTGTCTTCTGCTGGAATTATACATTTTATTTATTTATAACGAGACTATAGTTTCGAGGGCTTTGCCCTCTTCATCAGTCTATTACAATGTATTCACAGATATTAATTTATGAATAAAATTTATAATTCCAGCAGAAGACACATTCTTTTATTGTCTCCTTCAATGTATAAAAATTCTGCTACTCTCGGCAAAACTTTCAATTTATTATAAATAATTGCTTAATTTATAAATAAGTATTTCCATGGGGTGGCACCCAAAATCCCGAAACCCAAAATCCCGACAGCCAAAATCCCGCAAATTCAAAATTCCGACAAGCCAAAATCCAGACAAAAAAATCGCGACAAGCCCCATTTCCATGTACCTAAGTGTTATTACTAAATTTGATGAACTTAATAAGTTTTATGTTTTAGTCAGAGTTATATTGATAAGAATATTAGATTAATTTTTCATATGACAATTCAAATTAATCAAATCAAATCATTTATTAAACAAGACAAACTATATGGTATACCTTATACTAAGTTTTTATACTAAGATTTTAAATAAAGCGTTTAAAAAGAGACAATTGTTTTGATTCTTATGATGTCAGAGCCCGATTTAGATAGTTCAAATAATTTTAAAATGTTTCGTTTAGAAAATTTTAAAAATTTAAAAATATAAAATTCTAGGTAGGCATTTTTAAATTTTAAAAGTTTCTTAGATTTTTAAAATTGTCTTTACTTTATTTAAATATGTTTCACCAAGAACCCACACCATTCTTCCTTACCATAATTTCCCCCATATAACTCTTTTCGAAATCTAGATATATATAGATATTTTTTCTTTTAACAATAGGTTGGTATGAATTTTAATTTCATTTAAATTTTATCTTCTGTTTTAGATTTAATGTCTCTAACCAAGGGCTTAATAGCTAGCTAATGAAGTTAATTTTTTTAAAGTGCTTTTATTATTGTAAAAATTACTTTGCCTTTTAAACAGGCTTTAAATGGTAGTATGTTGGAAAGTAGACTATAATTCTTGTTAAGAGTGTTGCTTTATAAATTCATCCTTTCACTCAGCATTGGAAAACCATTGTTCTTCTAATTCAATATTCCTATCGAAGAATGGGTCAGAAATACGATATTAAGAACTCACTGTCGAATATAATACGAAGAAAAGCTTCGGTTACCAGCAGCTTGGTCAGAAAGAAATTGTTAAGAACTAGTGAAAAAGTTTCTCTCTAAGAAGCTTCTCACCTTAGTCAATAAATAAAATTCAAAGGGGACCAAAATCTATTATCCAGAAGTAAAGTTTGTTGTATTGAATTACTTTCTATACGTTTTGATATAAGACGAAAATTATTTCTTTAAAGTGAAATGGACGAGGTATAAATCGGATAAAAAGCCATTTACAGATACTTTTATATCATTAGCTCAAGATTTATAAATATTTTAGTGATGTCTTTTTTTATGACAACAATGCAAGAATGTGTTATCACTAGAGACCGGATTCCTATGCAATTGCATATTTTATTTGCCGACACATAGCTACAACCCAGAGATCAATTATATTATCTATCCGAATCATGCATCTAGAATTCTATAGGTTAAATTTTATAATGTATATTTTTAAATATTGCATACAATTGTATAATTAAATGATTTGTACAAATATTGCATATTTCACGCCAAATACAGATGTTTTAAAAATAACTTTTCGGAGGAAGAATGAATAAAAAAGAAGAAATAAAATAGGGAGACATAATTTTATAGAAGATAATTTAAAAAATACTTGTTTGAAAACATAAATTATTCACAATTACAATCAAATTTTAATTATTTTTTATTAGTCTATTATTTATTCGTCAATAAAAAAAGATTGTTAATAAAAAAATAAATAAATAAAAAATAAAAAGCAATCGTGCCTGTTAAATAAAACTACCCCGTATTTTTTTGTTCACATTTTTGAAACATTATTATATTTATTATGTTGATTTTATTCAGGTGAACCAATTAATTCTTTGAGTTTAAAGATTTTTAATATATTAAATGTAATGAGATTTTTGTGCAATGTTTTACGCCAGTGATTTCCTGGGATGATCCGGACTAGTGCCAGGCGAGGCTCAATAATTTTTTAATGAAAAATTAATTTTCATGCCATAAATTTATACAAATAAATAAAACTTCATATTATAACTTAACCGTAAAAATTCAGTGAATGAATATTTTTTTTATATATTTTTATACATACATTTAATTTATATATGATTATATCTATTAAAAAAATAAAAGGTTGAGAGGCGCGGAATTTTTTTTTCCAGGGAGGCGTAGTAGTATAAATGTTGGAAACCGCTGTTTATACGCAACAAAAGTATATATTTGACACTTGGCAACTATAGCTTACTTTATCATTTAATAGCACTCCTTCAAATATAAATATAATCTTTTTGTCTTCAATTTTAATTTTTTAGTGCATAAAAAAATTATTTTGCCATGTTTTACTGCATATCTTTGCATATTTCAACATATTATTCAACATATTACTTGCATATTTCATCATTTTTAATTGCATATTTGGGCAGATTTTACTGCATACAAATCCGGTCTCTAATTATAACCCTTTACTGTCGTGCTAAGGTAAGGGAGTAACTGACTTTTTTGTCAAAAATGAGTTTTATGTTGTAGGCACTAAATTATAAAATTTCCAACATTTTTAGGTACTTAGTTAAAAATAACTCTATGAAAATAGACGTATCTTAAGTGAGTTTTCAAATCTTAACTTCTAAATTTCTCGAAATAATGTTTGTGATAGTTACTTCCTTTGTGCTTAGCACAACAGTATATCATCTATAAGTCAGACTCTTGCATCCTAGATAGAATGGAATGATATTGTCCGATTGCATTGATAAAAGACCTCAATGTCATGAAAGTACCTATTATCTAAAAAAATTGAAAAGAGTAGGAACGATTCTTCAATGGACTTAGAAATCAACATAAGTAAAACGAAGATCTTCTTCTATCTATTAGTATCTGATACACTCCTGATACAGGCCAAAGTATTGAATTTTCTCGAAATTTCTTTTTACTTATCGTGATTTTAAAAATAATTTTCATTAATGATTTTTTCCGTACATGTGTCTCTTTTTGTGTCAGAATTAAGATTCCTACGATAAATCAAGATGGGAAGTTCGTTCTGGTGCCAAAATAATTGTACTTCCAAAACGAAAAACTGATTAGATTTTGGAATTTTTATTTTTAGAATTTAGGGCTTAAAATATATAAAGCAGAAAACATTGAATAGTCAAATGGAGAGCTATCGAGGTGCTGGAACTAATGGACTGATATTTTGCATGAGTTTCCTACATTTGATTCACTCGTGAATCGAATGCAGGTAATTTTTGTTAGATATTATGTAATAATAATATCTGAATTTATATATTTCTGTGTAAGAAATAATGAATTTGGATTGGGTTATTGAAGTATATAACATCTTAGATTTCAAATTCACTAGGTGATCTATATCCATGTTTGGTAAAAAGCATCATGCGGGCTAATCGCGATATGATTCTGGATGACACCTAGATGGATCAAATCTTTTTCATTCTCTTGGTCCAGATTTAAGATTTAGCTGACCCCAATATCCTCAACCAGCAGTGATCTAGCGATATATATATATATATATCTTGTTTAAAAATGTCGCGGTCAAAAATAACTCTCTTTGATATATATTCACTTAATATATTAATTAGAAAAATATTTGTAATTTTGCATACATATTTTTATTAATGGACTGCATCTCTATGCTAAATTTAATCTTTCTAATTCGCAATGTTGGCTGACAAAAAAAGAAAATTCCTGAATACTAAAATGTCGGTACTCACTTGCTAAAAACTTCACTATTTCCTTCAAATATATATTTTATTTCTTCAAAGAATTTATAGTGGCAAGAGATTGGATTGGAAGCTCCTTTCTATACAGGTCTGGAGCGTATTCAATTCATAATTATTTAAAATCATATTAGTTAAACAATATATTAGTCATTAATGACTAATAAAACTCTAAGTTCTATAATTAATTCAAAAGTATAAATTTTAAGGCAGTTTTAAATTTGTTATTTTGATGTTAAAAGTTGACTTAAAGTCTAAGAAAAAATGCTCCATACCGAATTCAATTAGTGAAATAATATTTTTTCAAAAAGGAAACTCTTTATTTTTCACTTGCAAAGTGAAGACCATCAGATTGTCTGTCTTTTTTTCTCAACGATTTGATTGAATTCCAAAGGATCACTGATCTCTTTCATCATTCATTTTTCTTTAACGCTTCTTTGCCTTCGAGGTTTATTTTCTTCAAAGATCAAGATGAATTTATTACAGTTTTTAAATTATTTATTGTTTCAAACATAAAATATTTTAAAAAATTATATAACTTTTCATTTTTGACATCTCAAATTAGATCATTCGCAAAAACCAGAGCGCTTTTGTTGGATCAGTTTTTAATCCAAATAAATTCAAGATGTCACTGTTAAATAATACTAGTGCAAAAACAGTCCCTTTCTGGAGACCGTTTTCTTTTAGTTTAAATGACAGAGAAGATTCAGAACCTTGATTACTGGTGGTATCAATCGCGGCACTAGCTTTTTCTTTTCAGTTGGACGACACCCTCCAGAACAATTTGGAGGGTGAGCCCATATGTGGGCAGCAAAAATGTGTATTATTTAGAATAATTCAGATTTTTGTATAATTTAGATATTCTTTTTTAATAGTTTAGGTATAGGTAATGTATACTTATTATATTTTTATTATATATAGTCTATAACATTGAAAACAATGTTTTACCTTTTTTTATTTGATCAACTCGGTTTTTCAATATATTTTGCTTAAATGAACAATTTAGTAGGTTGGACGAGAACAATTCAGGTTACGCGCTCTCTCAACCATTCTCACCCCTAGCACCGCCATTGCTATTTAGAAAATTAGAAAATGAGTCCATGGTAGACGGCCGTCAAATTTTAAACATTATGTAAAATATTCATTTAACGATGACGCCTATACGGTAGACTAGTACGATCCAGAGGCGTCTTTCTGTTGCATAGATATAGGCGGACAGCTTTCCTAGCCTATTCTTTACATATAATAATACATGGCTTTTGTTAAAAGCAATATATTAATATTATTTTAGACTTTGAATTCAGGTAAAAAGGTCGAATTTTATTTGCAGTCAGTATTGAATAAAATTGAAATAACATTTTATTTATTTATTTATTTCAACGTTTTGACTTATAAAGAGAAACAAAGAGGTTGTCCTCTGCTTGATGCAAATAAACATACACACATATATATCGAGATGATATATCTGTATATATATTATTTATTCAAACAAATAAATAAATAATATATATACAGATATATCATCTCGATATATATGTGTGTATGTTTATTTGCATCAAGCAGAGGACTTTTGTTTCTCTTTGTGAATCAACAACTCTGCTACTCTCGGCAAAACAAAAACTTTTCAATTAAAGTTTTGACTTATTCCTGCTCTTCAAGGCATCACTATGAACAATGTTTTGACATTAAATGCAATTAAAAATAATATTAATAAATATATAGGTTTCTACGATGACCTTTTAAACCCTCAAGAAGGAGGGACGATCCTCCGAATTGTCAGATTTTTTAAGAGAATGAAAATGATTTTCTAATAAATTCAGATTTGTGGTTCCCACTATCTTTGGGCATGATTTTTCATCAATTCAACATTGAGTTCTACCATTCCGGCTTGGACAAAAAATACCTTTAATTAATTAAGTTTCCTAATTTAAATATATAATAATATTTGTAATGAGCTATTAGTGGGATTTAAAATTAAAAATCAATTAATTATTGTAATGAATTTTGTAATCTAAAGATTTGCGAAAATGTCTTAAATTTTTTCTGCACTATTATGTATGTAAATTATTCTTCCTTGCCTTAGTGTTATTGTCGTGGGTCAGTGAATTTAAATCTCACAAAATGACATCGCAACCTATATAATGAGGTAAAGGACCAAACAATTAGAGGTTCCAGGATATCAGGATGCCTTAAAGACATTGTCTGGAGGAACAAATTCATGAGCACGGAGGCAAAGATGAAGCTCTACGCGTTCCAAACCCTATCTCACTGCTAGAGAATTCCAGGGAATTCGAACGATCATACAGAAGAGAAAACTCTGCCTACATCTCCCGACAGCGTCTTCGGGTCTTTTGGGTTACCCCGACAACATATCTATAAAGAAGCTGAAAGACCTATGATCACTTACACTGTTGAGACCCGAGACGACACAACAAGAACGGAGCAGCTCTTAAGATCAACGGAGATGAAGACGCTAAGGTCTATACTGGGCCTAACAAAATAAGGAGCAAGGATATCAGAGAAGAGTGTGAGATCCAAGATATCGTCAAATGGACAAAAGATCGCCGTCGGTACTGGAACGGACATGTGGATAGAACTAATCAAAACAGCCCGGGGTGGAAGGCCAGCATCCAAGAGACCTATGGGTAGACCGCTGAAGAGGTGGAAAGAAAGCTGGGCGTCCTCTTCCTCTGAGTCGTGAGGTGTGTGTAGAAGAACAGGCGATAAGTCTAATAAAGACAAAGAAGAAGAAAATTACATCAAAATATTGTTCTGTCCCTTAATATGTTAACCGGCTCGTGTCCACCTATATTACTTGGACTCGAAGAGCTTCTTCCCGATATACAATCGGGCCCCCGTGATTTTTATAATTTTAGCAAACATGAATCTAGAGAGAGAGAGTTTAATTTGATTTAATTTAATTTATTTGGATATTTACAAAATTAAATATAGCTACTGAATGAATGATTAACTCTGATTCAGACTGCCCACGCGCGATTTACGAACTCAGTAATATTCATTAAACTTTTAAGGTATCAAGGAGGAAATGCGAGGGTGTTTTTCTGTTGGCCTTTCATTAGGTTGTAAGATGATAAATGTTTGCTCACGATGAGATGATCATTTTTATGAAATCACTCCACTTGCAATATACAAGTGAAAAGTAAAGGGAAATTTCCAAATAATAATAATATTCCAAATAATAATAATAATAATAATGAACTTGTTTATTATAATTTGGATGTCCGCAACACTACGTATGATAAAGTAAAAACTTTCCCCATGTGTTCGTATTTCCATAATTTCAAATTTGTCAGTTTGAATTATTGGTATTCTATTTCCAGTGTGACGTATTTATTAATTTATTGCCACCGATTTTAACCATTTAAAATCCAAGTAAAAAATATTCCGTTTAGGATCATTAACATTTGAATTCGGGCATATCAAACTTTTAATGTTCGATAAATAATTGGAAGGATTGAATTATGTCATATTGGTAATTAATGATTGCTGCACCAATCCTCAATCACTCGATTCTAATTTCAATTGAATCTTCTTTCTAAAGGCAATGGAAGCGTTTTGTTAATGACCCATTTCCATTTTGGGAAGGTCGACCAACAACGACGATTCAAGTTAATTTAGTTCACCTTACTTAATTCTACGCCCCTGACGGGAACATCGAAAGTGGTTTCTTTTAAAAACTCGGCACGAATTAAAAGTAAAAACTCCATTATTCCCATTCGTACTACAGCTTAACTGTAATCTTTTATTGATTTATAAACGTTTTTCATAGAGTTGTCAAAAGACTATTTAAAATCTATCGTCTATTTTAAAATTAAAAATCGATTTTTTTATGTTAAAATCATTTGCTGATGATTGAAAGAATGGAAAGGTTTTGCCATCAAAGTAATTAGAAAATTAATTAAAATTTTCTATTAATTGTTCTAGCAGCTATTTCTGAGAATATTTAAACTCTTGATTGATGCAGAAGAAACAATAAAAACAATTTACTTAATAAATAATTTTAATTAATTTTATATTTATGGAGGGTCTCCCTAAAAGACGGACTGGTAGAATTTATAATTGAAAAATAATGGAAGGCATCCTAGGAATATTGAAGAGAAAAATTATTAGATTTCCAAATAAGCTGTATTTATTGGACTGTCATTCTTTTTTCCTCTTTCCTTTAAAACCAACGTTTCGGAGGATTCTTCCCTCCTTCTTCATGGTTTCAAATGGTCAATGAAGGAAACAAACAAGAAAGCTTGTTTGTTTTCTTCATTGACCCTTTGAAACCTGAAGAAGGAGGGAAGAATCCTCCGAAACGTTGGTTTTAAAGCTAAGGGGAAAAAAGATTGACAGTTCAATAAATATATCTTATTTGGAAATGTACCTAATAATTTTTTTCTTTACTATTCTTGGGCTGCCTTCCATTACTTTTCAATTATAAATTAATATTTTTTCAAAGAATTTTTAATTTCTAAAATAATGTAAAAATTAAAGATCACATTCTTCTTACTTTAAATTTTTAGAGTTTCAGAGTTTTCAGAAGATTTAGGCTCATGGAGACTAGCCTCTCATACCCTCCTACAAAATGCCTTTTGAAATCGTATTTAATTATTTCAATATTTTTATATTAAAAAAATCTACATAATTGATATATATATATATATATATATATATATATATTTGGATGTTGTGGATGCGCATTCCTAAAATTTCAAACATTTAGAGTATTTTGATAAATATGTATATAAGTTCATAACTTCAAAATTTCAGGAGAATCTTTAAATTTTCAAATTATTATCTGTTATTTAAAATATTTCTATAAAAATATTTTTTGATTTGAAAAGTACATTGGCTCTCGAATAAAATTGTTGCATAATTTCAAGGGGCAATTAAAATGAATGATTTTCCGGAAAGGGTGAGAATAGAAGGTCTGAAGTCCCTGCCTGGTATATCTTCCAGTTCAAGCATATCAAAGACAAGTCCTGACGAGTTTTAGTCGAATTAAAATTGTTCTCCCTGAGGAACTATTATTAAAATAGTAATAATACAAAAAAGGAATAAATCAACATGATTAGGGAATTTTTGGACTAATCCATTTCTAACAATTCTCAATATATAAGATCGGAAATTACGAAAATGATGCCGTATTCGATGAAATTTGCAATAAAAGCGAAGATTAAAATAAAATTTCAAAAAATGAAGGCTACTTTTTTTGGACAGCATCCCCTGGTTGAAAAGTCACCAACCTCCACTGAATATATATATATATATATACTAATTAATTGACACTAATTAATTTGCCATGTATTTATTATTGACAGAAAGAAAATAAAGACGGTTCGTTCCAACTTCCCTGTTAGCACACATGGTCTATAACAGTGGTTCTTAAACTTTTTAATTTCATGACCCCTTTTTATCATTAAGATTTTTTCGCGATCCCAGGATGTAAATATAAAATAAAGATATAAAAATAAATATTCTCGATTAGATAATTTATTTTTCGTAAATAATATACATATGAAAAAAGCAGTTTTAGGATTTGTCTCAAGTATACAAACGACTTTATAACTATATACTGTGCGTTTGTGAAATATTTTGATTCTGAAATAACTTAATGCTGAAATCACAATGCGAAAGGGCTATTATGATTTGCTTAGTGGTATCTTTCAATATGTAAATATAATTTACATTTAACCAGTTTTACGATTTTATAATTGCGCTGTACATTAAATTTAATGTATCAAATTAAAGATAAATAAGATTAATTATACTAATGGATTTTTAAATTTATGTATCTAAATTAAATGTTCTCAACCCCAACATTTCGCTTTGCGACCCCATTTGGGGCCACGACCCTTAGTTTTAAGAAACGCTGGTCTAGAAGATGTTTTCTAAACACTTGGAGATCTTCTAGACATCTTAAAGACAATAAGCGTTAAATAAGACATCTTCTAGGGCGGGTGTGCTATCTGGGTTAATACGTACATGATATGAGTTTTACACGAGGTTATGAGGGGTTAAAAAATTGAGCTTATTACTCTATTAGTCGATGATTTAGAGATTTGAAATTGGTTTTCTATCCTTAGTATCCAAGTATATTATATATTTTAAATGTAGGTATATACCTATATATACATTCCATATATCTTGATTTTACGAATTTTACTCGTAAATTTCAAATTAAAATAGAAATAGAAATAATTGTGCCCAGCCTACTTCCTTCTGACTAGCCAGGCCCGCTTCTGACAACTAATGTATGCTGCGTACCGAGTCTTGACAATGTTTCACTTTTTCCTCCACATATATGTTTTAAGTTATATGAATAAATAATTTACTAAAAAATTCACCAAAGTTTATTTCAACATAAAATACTAAGTAGTAATGAACGCATAACCAAATAAGTACCTAGTAGTACTGTACTACCACTTTTAATTGATTTAATGAAATTATTGAAATATTGAAAACATTTTTGCTTCCTTTAATTCGGCTATTAAAATAGGAATATATTTGTATAGGAGGCTATTCATAAAATACGCTCGCAAACAAGGGGTGATGATATGTGAGAAAGGGGGAAAGGGGGTCTATGGAAACGTAACTATCGAAGTTAATCAATTTTATTTTAATTTTTTTCTTAACTTGTTGGTTTTTTTAATTTTATTATAGGGGGGTCTAGGTTTTCTGACGTTGTTAGGAGGTTCCCGAAAATGTGACGCAGCGTCACGAAGAGGGGTCCATAAAGGCGAAATATTGCGTGACGTATTTTATGAATGGACACTAATCTACCTCAATTACTTCGTGGATATTAATTTAATCATAGTTGCAAAACTTTTCGAATTGACCGTATTTTCCTTCCTCTTTTACAGATTACTGAAGCCCTCTCGTTCCTTCATTACTCGGGGCACGTGGTTCACCGCAATGTCTGCCCTTCCAGTATTCTGGTTACCAAGAAGGGCACATGGAAACTGGCTGGGCTCGAGTTTGCAGGTCAGTGGCTGCTCTCCAAATAACTATGACAAATATTTTCGAAACCTTCATCCTTAGAAACAATCGATCAAATTCTATTTTATAAATCGTAAATAAAATCAAAAACAATCATGAAATAGCTCTAGTCTTCAGCGAACCTATATTATTCTGAAATAAAATAAAAAGAAATTTCACATAAACAAGTAATAACAAAACGCAGTATAGACTAAGAGCTAGTGAACATTTTGGACAATTATTTCTGAATCCAAATAACATATCCAATACTGCACTGTGTGATCAGCACACACCACGAAAGTGAAACTCTTACTCGCCGAATACAGTCGTTTTTATGGGGTACATGACCACTGAAAATTTAAAAAATATTGTCGAATCAAGTCATTTCAAAATAGTTAAATTTTATTTCAGGACATTAAAAACGTTTAAATGAATGTCTAAATATTTCATGAGAAATTATTTCTTTATCTTTAGAAAATTAAAAAATTAGTTGCTCTAAGAAAAAATAATTAATTTAATATTTATATATTTTGAAATCACAGACAGTAACTTTAAATTTATATATATATAAGTAGTTCAGAAGCTCATTCGATTCCAAGCCCACTTTTGGAAGATTTATACATTTTTGTAAATTCTTAACCAACAAATTAGATTTATTATTATTATTATAACTCCTGGCTCTGGTTTTCATCAGTAGAGCCTTATTTTTATTTCTTCTAATGAATTTGGGATTTAAAAAACATCAATTTTTTGGTTTATAGACTTAATTGGTTGGCCTTTGAACGAGTAATACATAGACGTATAGATATATACCTATACTTAAATTTATATAGGTTATTCTTAAGGCAATATTTGAAAACATTTAGATTATTCCTAAAGAAAAATTCTAGTCTTCTTCGCACCAAACGCCTGAATATAGGCAATCAATTCGTCACCTCTTCCTGAAAGCTCCGTAAAATTTAGGCTCTACCGTAATCTACTTGAGTTTTAGAGTCAACAAAACAATGTTGCCTGTCGGGATAGCCAAAGTATAAGTAATTATTATTACTCTTTATTTATTTATTAGTTATAAGGAAATACAATGTGAAAAATCATTTGGCGATAGATTTTTCCTTTTTAATTTTAAAATAATTTGTAAATAAAAAAGATGCCCACAATTAAAATCTTTATGAAATTTATTAATACGTTCTAGGTAATAGTATAGAAAAAATAGAAGACCTAAAAACTTAAAAATATATTACAATTTCCCCGCAATTACCGGAGCTAATAATGCTTGAAATGTAATATGAGGCTACTTTAAAGCGGTGGTCGCTGAACTTCTTTGACCATCGACCCCCTTCATAAGTTGCTTGAAATGTTATCAAACCACTCTATTTTACTTTTTAAGTAATTGTAATAGAATTTTCATTCAAAAAATAGTAGTCACTGAGAAAAAAAGTTTGTCAAAGTCAAAATATTTATAAAATATGTGTCATGGTCCAAATGCCCCATAAAGTCAATACTCTTGAACATTCCAAATAAAATAAATTATATCTATTGAATTAAATATTTTTTTCAAGACCCGTATAATTTAGATGAGAACTCTGGTTAAAAGAACTAAGAGATAAAACAGACAAAGCAAATATGGGTGTATGCTAATAGGGTTTCTTAGGTACCTACATAGAGACAACCCTTATTGACAGATTGAACATTTTATAGAGCTTCTTTCAGGTAATAAAATGCTTTAATTGAAAACATTTTATTTTGCTGAGAGTAGCAGGATTGTTGATTCATTAAGCCTGCGGAATCCGAAAAATTATTTTCAATTGATAATTTTTTATTCCATTGACCAAGTAATTTTATTCTTTTATTTTTAATTATAAATCAATTGGAATAATAATATGCATTAACGCTCTTTTACTTTCAAGTTTTCTTTCTAGCTAATTTACATAATAATTAAAATGTCACTTGGGTGGCTTTATTGCTTTTAAAGAATCTAACACAATTTTCTTAAATTACAAAGGCGTAAAAAGATTTCAACAATTAATTAAAGAACAAGAATTTAGAATAAAATAATAACGAACTTTTAAATATAACCAATTAAACCATAGATCCAAAAATACCTCTTTTGAATTTAGAGCAGGCTTAAATCGCAAGAACAATCTACAGTAAAATTTAATGATTGCTTACTTACATTTCACGTTTTGTCATCGTATATTAAATAGAAAAATAACTTTTTCAAAAGAGTTGATCAATTTTGGGAGAAAATTCACTATTCCTCGAAATAGAACATACCAACAAAAATTGTTGAGATTCAAAAAGAAAAATGTGTGAGCCTCAATTTAGTTTTAAAGCCTGCTAATAGCTCAATGCAAATAGAATTTATTAAAATTAAGAAATTTAAATTACAGTGAAACTCCTCAAATCCGAACCCCGGAAATTCGAAATCCCGAGAAATCCGAACGAGTTTTTTTGACAAATTTAAGATTTTATCACTTGTTACATTGCAAAACTGTTCAATTTTGACACGTTTTTTTCCAGTCACTGATTGAGCTTTACTAACACCAAACTCGCCACCCAACTTTGTCAAACTTTCCCCAGAGTCCAGACGCTTTAAAGCTTTCAGTTTTTGTTCTGGAGTACAAGAACTGTGTTTTCGTTTGCTTGCCATAATTTAAAAGCAAAACATTATTCAACACCGTTTGTTCAAAATTGCCACAATTTCTTACATGGTCAAATCAGTCACTATATAAAAGCACTCAGGCCCCTATAGTCGGCATCTGCAACTACCCTCCCCACCAACATTTTTTCTCTAGAGGTCCAGGCGACCATGCCAATTCATTCTTATACTATAGACTACCAAAGGGTAAATATCATTTAAATTTACTCTGTGTGCTATGCGTTAGGCTTGTCTGAGTCTGAAGGTTACCTCATTGTAGATGTTTTGCCGTCCTCTCGATTGGCAAAGCACAAAACAGATACCATATCTTGCCCTAATCCACATGCGGCAATACCACGGAAAGGTTCAATAATAACCTCAGCCACTCTTACCCAAATGTATGTTTTGTTTGCCCGATTCGCTTGGCAAGCAACAACATATATATTCCATTGCCCAAACAAGCGCCACCCCTTCTCTTTCTGAACAACTGCAAAAAAAGGGAGATTTTTTCGCTTCATCTTGCGAAGCGCGCCCAGCCTACACACGGCATATTCAATTTTGCGTAAGGAACGCGGAACGGGAACCGGTCTTCAAATGTCCTGTACCTTCCTCAAATATTCTTAATACATCCACCTAACTCCTCTTTTATCAAAACCTTCCCTCTATTAATTACTGAATAAATTTTATATCAAAGTTAAATTGTTTTATCTTTTTTATTTCATACGCTTTTGCAAAGAATTACCTTGTCTCCCCTCCATTTGCTCTTTTTACAGGATATCATATGTGTATAATATTAATTAACTAGATAATCGAACCAGCAGCCCTATCGAAACATTCTATTTTTTTTATAAAGTAAATAACAGCTTCCTTGAGGTCTTACAAACCTCATAACCAAAAGGAGCGATACTTTTCAATCACCGTTCATTTAATTAAAAACTCAACAATAACAACGCACCTCGAACAGAAACGCGCGCCAAAACCAGCTTTCGACAAAATGAAATCCGAACAGGCTACAGCCCCAATTAGTTCGGATTTGAGAGGTTTCACTGTATTACTTTAAAACACACTACGGGGTTAAAGAGGCTTCGCCCCCTCAGGGCTTGTCTCTTACTTCCCCTCTATTGGATCGTTTCCCTTTATTGTAACAAAAAGATTCAAACAGATACGTCGCATAAGAAGTTTTCCTTCAAAAATCTTCACAGTATTCAGTCTTCCAATCAAAAATTGGCAGATGATTATTTACAAAAGATTGATTTCTGCATATGATAAATCTAAGTAATACAATTCTGCTTTGACCACAATAACTTAAGAAGATATATTAACTTCCTTCCGCATTAGTTGCTCATCGAATGACAAAACATATATGTTACATGTTGTTTAAATGATGCTGAAAAAGTTATGAATTTACTTTGACACTACTGCTTAATTACTCGGTACGCACGGCTCAATTATTAGAACGTAAGGTAGAGAGGGGGTCAAAAATTATTAAAATGATAAAATCACACAATTACACTTAGAGCTATTTCCTCTAGGAGCGTTCCATATTTAAAAGAAGTTATGTTCAATGCTAATCATGTGGGTTCTTTCGTAAATGATTATAAATATTTTACTAAATATTGAATATAAGAGAGGGGCCAGGTATATGGTAAAGTCATGTGGTTGGACACATAAGCTTATTTCAAATTGTTTTGATCTCTTCATTGTTGCAAATTTCCATTGGACAATTAATAACTACAATAGGGAATATGACCTAGCTTGGAATCAGATTCCTCAAACTGTGTAGTTCAATTGTAAATTCAATTTCAAATTGACATATTGTCAAGGACGGGGTGGGGGGGGCTAATAAATTGAAATGATATGCAGAAATTGACCCTTAATGAATGGTCGGGTGTCAATTGCTATAAGCATTCAATCAAGAATTATTAAATTTGTGTCAATATTATATTCGTCAATCAAATAATATCTAGACAGTAGTTGAAATGTAGACAACTTGGGGAAAAAAATGGGTTTGGTTAACTGAATGATTGGAAAATGTCGCCCTATTAATGGAAATCATTTTACAACTTTTAAATCACAAATTTACATAATCTGAAAAATTAAGTGTCGGTTTATCCACCAGGAGGCAAATTTGATTGGAGGTCAACTTAACCTTAGAATCAAAATCCTTTCAGTTATTTATCAACGTTTGCTTTACGTTAAAGTTGATTCAGAGAAATATAATTGGCAATTGATTTAGTTGACAATCTGCGTAGGCTGCAGATATGGTAGATTGAACCAAATGTCAACAAAGAACAAATTATCTATGTTCCATTTAATTAGTATTCATTGTAAATTAATTAGACGGGTAGAGTTGCAGTTCTTTGCTGTTTTTTGACTTGTAAAATTAAAGAAAAATTGAAAAACTTGATGGAAGTTTTTAACTTCTTTAGAAAATCATAAGATGGTGTCATCTATTAAATCTGATGGAATAGATTATTTTTAATTATATGCCAGAAAGGTTGTTTTTTGCCCCCTTGGGAAGTTTTTAACTATTTCGTGAGCTTATGACTTAGAAAGCCTAATAGCAATTTTTTTGACGTGACAACGTCTTATAATTCGATGGAGCCGGCTGCACGCACGAAAAAACATGACTCATGCGGCGTTACCTCGCTCTGAGGCGTTTCATTTAAGGCTTGAAGTGCAAGCGAGAGCGCGGAACGAGCGACAAAGATTGAGGCGGGCTTTTTAAAAGCTACAGTTTCAAAAATTTTAATGATGTTTCCAAATTTTAAATTTTAAGATTTATGAACAATAATTTAATCACAGTTTATTCTTATAATAAATTATTCAAAATTATTACTTTTTTACAACAAATTACAATTAAATTTGCAAAAATAATTAAGTAACTAATTGAACAACAACTTTTATTCAGTTTACTTGCTGAAAGAAATAATGTCAATACAAAATGTATTATTATAAAATAATAAAATCAAAAATTAAATTTTAACAGTCGAGTAGAAATTTAAACAATAAATTTTATTCAAGTATTTTGTAAATTTAAAATGATTTTCTGAACGAAGAATTTTATGAAAAAAATCGGTTGTCTGTAAAGTCGGTTTACTGACGATAGTTGAACGTGACAACGTCATAAGAAAATACTGATGGAATGGTATTTTATTATGACGTTGTCACGATTCAACTATCGTCAGTAAACCGACTTTACAGACAACCGATTTTTAGTTTGAGAATTTTATAATTTTACATTTTTATGAGCCTCCCCACTTATATTTTTTTTTCGAGTTTAACCGAGAGGTGAACCGCGATTGGAATTAGGTGCACACGCCTTTGGAATTATGTGGAATTCATTAGATAATGCCCCTTCATCTATTGTCTTCTTCTTGGAAATGATTGTGGAAGTGGAAGTAGGCGTACACGATATTAGGTCGCGGTTCGCTCCTCGATTTTAACCAAAAACTAATCAGCTCTTAATCTCGATAAATAATATCTAGTTATGAAATTGTGTTTTGATATTCAGACTAGTTTTACTACACTAGAGAGCACTCAAAATTTGGTAACATACTTACTATAAACGTACTAACAGACATGTTGACAAATTAATTAATATCTCGCAAAATATAATTTTTTTCCATGTTCATTCTTTAGGGCTTTTTTCTAGATCAAAACGCAGGTTTTCCTCAATTTTTTTCATCAAAATAGTTTCAGCCGTTTTTGAGATATTTCGAAAAAAATATTAAGCAAAAAAACATTTTTTTTCATACCCGATTACAATACTTGACTATAACCTTTATGGTAAAGTAAAATTTAATTTCTAATAAATTCGATTTAATATATTTAGCTTATTTATTTAATTAATAAGTTGTTGTAGAGAAATAAGGACAATAGCTTATGCAAGTATTTTTTATTGCATAGCTATTGTCCTTATTTCCCTACAACAACTTATTAATTTAATCGATGGACATAAATAATCAAAATAAAATACTTATTTATTTATTTATTTATTTTTGTTGACTTTCTCGGCTTTAACCATTAGCCATTTTACGATACTATATAGTATTTTTAATTAATTTTTTCTCAATTATGAAGGGATCCAATTAAAGTCAGATTGCAGCGAGTCGGGCTTGAATCCGCGCGAGCTTGATTAGAAGACATGTGCGTTATCCACTCGACCAACCTGACCCCCATTGAGCTTCTAATTTTAATAAATAATTAGTCTAGATTTTCAATTTATTTAATTGGAAATAAATTATTATTTCAATATATATATTCGAATTAAATATCGGTTATTTTTTTTCATTTGTTCAATTGATCAAGAATCAAATCATTAATTAACTAAATGAATACAAATATTCTCCATCTCATCAGATGGGGAATATTTGTAATTTTTTAAAAATTGATTGATCATATTTTTGGTAATGTGGATTTACTAAACCTATATAGTAGATTATCAGCTTTTATTGAATTGAATTATTGACTTAAAATTAATTGTAAATTGAAAATTCACTCGAATGAGGGGTCTTAATTTCGAGCCCAGGACCGGTTATTTACTAATACGACGGCAAATGAAGGACTCGCTTTTCCCTCGAGCTATTTCCTTATAATATACCTACCCTTGAATGCACGGCTCTGTTTCCAAAGGGATTGAAGTTCAGTGACCTCTAGGCCAAGCTACTCTTTTAGATTTTAAAGGTTAAATGATTTCATATTCTTGTAAAAAATACCTCAAATTCTTTGTTAGTCTGGATAGCTACCGTTTTGAAATTAATTCTTAGTAAAAATATTCTACATTTATTTTCTAAAATAACACATTATAACAACACAAAATATATTTTCTGTCTCTTTTGCAAAGACATAAAAAAATCGAGTTCCTACAAGAAGACTACTTTTTCAGTGTAGTATCAGATGTGAGAGGTGATTCATAAGGAAGGAAGAATCTTGAATAGACATTTGGGGTCCTTAAGGAGAACTGAGTCGAGTTTAATAAAATGTGAAATTTATATATATTTAACTTCTGAACCCTAAGCTATAATCACTAGCATTGAGGAATTTTTGTTTGTTTTTAATTAACAGGTGTCTAAATCATAACATTACAGGTGTGTTTACAAATAAAGTTGTTGAAGTGGCTTTTTTTATATAACTTGAAAACAAATTTTATTTAATTTTATGTTTTTATTTCAGATCCTATACGATTATTTTTTTTAATTTTTTTATTTTCCTATTTATTTTTTTATAATGTTTATCAATATGAACGAATGTGAGCAAATTGGTGTACGAGTAAACAAATATACACATAATATATAGACCACTAGAAAGATAGAAATTCAAAAACTGGGTGGGGTGCAGTTGTGGGAGATCCGGGGGTGGGAGGGGGCGGTTGGGATGGGGTGGGGAGGAGTGAGGGTGCAGTGTTGGAGGCGAGGTGTGTGGTTTCGGGAGGGAGGGTCAGGGGTTACCGTGCATCGCTCGGTGCCTCCAGGTACTTAATATTATAATACTCAATCACGGGTTTTTTCGTAACTATTTCTTTTAATTAAACCCTTCTTCTTGGGAATTTTGCCACATAAATATACAATCCTTTTCGGTTAGTCTTCGTAAGGTCTCTGCGATTTCCAAAAGACATGGAAGGAATTAAGATAAAATAATTTAAAATTCCAAAAATCCAAACTTTCTCTCTTTCTACTCTTAAAATGAAGGGTGAAGTTTGTAAGAGATATTCGTATCTATTAGATATATATTAAATAAATCTAGGATGCTAAAATTTGGTAAAATTGTAGAGTTTGGAATAATAATAAAGGAAAAATATAAAAACCCCAGACTTTCTCTCTTTTAATCCCTAAAATGAAGGGATGAAGATTGTAGGGGAGATTTGTATCTATTATTTATATGAAATAAATCTATGATGTTATAAATTGGTAAATTGGAGTAGGTAATAATAAAGCAAAAATACGAAAATCCCAAACTTTCTCTCATTTAACCTCTAAAATGAAGAGTTGAAGATTGTATGGAAAATTTTCATCATTTTTAAATATATGTAATGACTCTAGAATGGTATATTTTGTAGAGTTTAGGTATAATAAAAGTGAAAATTAATAAAAAAAAACTTTACTACCCTTAACCTCTAAAATAAAGAGGTGAGATTTTTGTAGTGTAAATTAACCATCCTCAAAAAATAAATAAATAAAAAACAAAGGCCACCTATTAGCTTATTCAAAAAGAAGGGAAATCCCATTCAAAACACTTCTGTGAAAAAACAGGCCAAGTTCGAAAAAGTACTGAAATCTATATAGGATGTAGCCAAGTTAAATTAGTCAAGAATAATTATAAGTTGAGAAAATTGTACTTTCAATTAAAATCCATTCTTTCCATTTTGAATGACTATAAATTTGTGGATTCTAGATTTTTAATTCAAATTATTTTCATGAAACTTCACTGTTAAGCATCATGCCATTAAATTCATGACAAGCCATGTTTCATTAAAATAATTTAAATTAAAAATTAAGAATTCACAATTTTAGATTGTCATTCAAAAATGGAATGAATAGATTTTAATTGAAAGTACTATTTTCTCAACTTATAATTATTCTTGGCAAATTTAACTTGGCTACATCCTAGATTTCACTACATTTTCGGAACTTGACCTGTTTTTTCACATAAGTGTTTTGGATGGGATATATATTACTTAGAATTATAAATGCTGTATAAGTTTTCATTTCTATCCTGTAGTCTTAAGCTCACATTCACCATTTTTATTATTTAAAAGTAATCTCATAGGTATATTGACACCTACTTTAAATTATATAATTTATAAAGGCGAAATTTATCTTGAAACATAATAAACATTATTACTAATTGAATTTGCAATTTCAGAAAAGGGCACGTGTCTGAAATTTGAAAATGTTCAGGAATGAAAAAAAAAAACTAATTATTTTCTAAAGTAGTGTAAAATTTATTTTTGAGTTGCATTTTGAGGTCAGTAAAATTAATACCAGAGCTGTGCCTTTTTCGAGCATAGTAGGTGCAGGGAAGTTTTTAGATTACATTTATATGAAAAAGTGTATTTGTCAAAATATTCGAGATGTGGCTTTTTCGAAATATCATATTCAATTGTTTTTCAAAGAATTGTATAAAAACTTGGGAATTATTGTTCATATTTTGATGAGTTATCGAAAGAAAAATAATATATTTTTACTCTCGTATTTCTTTAGTAGTTGTAAAAATAAATAGAATGGGGTGCTGATCGAAGAAGAGAGATTGTTGGACCTTTGGCCATCGGTCAGTAAACAACTGGCACGATTCAAACTTAATCACAACAGACTAGTCCTCGGGCAAGCGTCTCGAGTCGACCATGTCTATTATCCCCTCGACAATTGATCTTGTTACCCATTGGATACAAGGCAGGGCTCATCAAACGAAAATAAAAGCAGTCTGTTTCTCATCAGCCATTAACAGAAGGAAATTACAAAGAATCAAGTGTATATTGACAAATCGCTCTGTCTCTTATTCTCTCTTAACTTGATACAGATTGAAGTGATTAAACAATAAAAGAGAAGAAATAAATCAACACTAGCAAGTATTAAGTAAAGTTTATAAGGTTACAACAATTAGAATACATTAAAGGACTTTGTTTCTATTTATTTTATGGTTGTTTGATTCTTAGAACATTTTAGCCGGAGCCATTGTTTTAAAAACTTATACCAGCTGCGAAGCCCGCCTTAGGCGGGCACTTGCTGGTCAGAAGACTATAAGCCCCCTGACTCCAGTTTCTGCCCCCACCCCCGGTACACCACTGGTAATTGAAAAGAATGAATGACATTTTATGCAATAAATAGTAATATAAAAAAATAAATAGTAATATAAAAAATTGCAAATTCAATGGATACGCGTATAACATGCTCCCGTAAAACGAGAATTCGTATAAAGCGACGAAAAAATTGCGACTAGTGCTCATTTAGCTCGATAAACAGTCCCTTATAACGCGTATGATGAATTTAACATTTTGACATAAATTTAGTTTCTGATTTTTGAAGCTGACGGAACTGCGGTTTATAAAAAAAAATAGTAAGTAAATACACATTTAAAGATATAAGAAAAAATAATTTCATTCAACTTTAAAAAAAAAATACATGTATGCACCTCAGTATTGAACATTGTTATCTTTGATTAAAAATAGTTCTGTCTCCAGATCATTTTTAGATTGAAAATATGAGGATAGACAATTACTCAATTTTCTTTTTAATTCAGTAAACCGCTCTATAGACGGATTAATTTTCATAAAATATGTTTCTAACGTTTTGGCTATTTGAAACCCTTTATTTATATTATCTAATCTTAAAGGTATAAATTAGTCTGATGATGTATGTTCCGTATATAGAGGTTTCCTATTACGCCGTACGTATCCCCCGCTTTGTAAGGGAGTCCACTGTATATCAAAACAAATCCCCCACGGGTATACTACATCCAACAAAACAACTCCCAGTGCTTTCGCCTGCGACCTATCTGAGAAGTTTTCATTTCTATGATAAAGTCATATTATCATACCACAGCGAGTCCGGGTAATATTGTGCGAGGTCTGCTATTATAAATATATGTAAATGAATTAAATAAAAATGAATTCTGTAATGGCATTTTTAAAGAATGTTTTTAGATCGAGGGATGGAAGGATGTCCAGAGGAGAGGTTATCTAGGGGCGAAGCTCATTGACTAGCAACAACCCCGCCGATATAATTAGGTATATTGAATGAAATATAGTCAAATTAGGTTTCTATATATTTTATGAGAAAATCATGTATAGCTCTCAAAACTAGCAATGTTTTGTTAAAATGAGATAAACTCAATGACCCCCTAAATCTTCATTTGCGGGAAACGCAAGATTTAAAAAAATAATATTCCTTCGCTGTCAAATTTACTAAAAACTTAGCCCACGCTTTTGCCACCTTGCTTATCCTTATCCCTATTACTTGCAAGGACTGTAACTCACTTTCTTCTCCAGAACTCTTTTCCGCAGACTATCATCTTTTGTCGTTCAAATACTTTGACTTCTCAAACCATCGCTCTATAATGTGAGATTCAATAAGTGGTATATTTTTCTCTTCTTAGTGTTGCATCTTCTTGAAAATAAGTCATGAAAAAGAGACATTGAATTTAAATTCAGAATAGAACTTTCCACATCTGGCCTAATTTCTTGAAATTGGTTTAAAGTGTTTTTCTGTCGACCCTTTTACTATTCCTACAATGTCTGTCTGTCAGTCTATCCGAGCATTGTAGCTCGTAAACTAAATAAAATACAAAAATATACAAGTGATGTATATTCACTTTATAGTTTTTAAGGAATTTGGTGTTGGTACTTGGTGAAACATTTTTTAAAATTATTGGATAAAAAATACTTGGTAGGTTTCACATTAAGATATAAAAATAAAACGATTTTATTTTTGTTTTATTTTTATATCTTAATGTGAAACCTACCAAGTATTTTTATCCAATAATATATTCATTTTTCCCGAAATCAAAAATTTTATTAAAATTTTATTCGGATAAATATTTTGGGGAGAGTGTAATTTTTCGTGGGATCAAAATATTTTTTTCATCATGGGTTGTAAGGTGTAAAGATTTAAAAATAAGAATAACTGAATCGACTGAAAATCAAAAATAGTTACCAATAATGACCGAAACATCACAATTGCAATGTAGAACTGTTAATCCTCATGTATTAAATGATAGTCAATGGCTATTTTTAATTTTAATTGAAAATCACATTTGATTAATAATAATAGAAATATACAGTGATATCTGATTAATAATAAAGCAATAAACGAATTAATATTTCAAACAATTATAGATAAATTCTAACAACGATTCGTTGGAGTTAATTTATTTTAGACATAATGACCAGCCGGGGTTCGAACCTGGAATCTTGCCATGCCCGGTGCGATTCTACCATATTTACAGGACCGAGGCTTATCCTCTTAACCACTGATGCCCGAACTCAAGCTAATAACTAATGTATATATATAATTGGAATTTTATTTATTTAATATTTAATCTACTCTTTTTCATTTTCGTCGCCCTTTAGTCGCATGACTGTATTATTAAACTATAGAGGGATGTGTTGGAATATTATTATTAACTTGGGTGAATTAATCTAGTATGAGATTTTTAATGAGATAAATGGACGCTTGCATTTGTTAAGGTAGGCATTCGGTGAGCAGAAACGCTGATTCTATTGCATAGTTGTCAGAGATTAAGAGAAGTCTGTAAATAGGCATGGCTATAATTTTAGGTGATTTTTTACCTGTTGGCTTTTAGAAATGAATAAACTTAAATTAATGAAAAAATCGCACGAATTCCCTAATTCTCTCAAATTCAATTTCAAAATTATTCTTCTTCTCAAATTTTCATTTTCTAAAATATTTATTATTTCAATAATTTATATGCTACGACACTAACCAAGTCTATAGTTATTATTCTAGTTCGCAAGGCGACATGGAATTGGGGTTTCCTAGAACAATCACAATTAATGGATAATTTCTCTGCTGGACTAAAACTTGTCAGGAGTTGTCTTTTAGATCAGTGGTTCTTAACCTTTTTAAGCCGCGACCCGAATTTCAGAAATATGTTCATGTCGCGACCTCTCAATTTTATTTTTCATTACATTTTTTAGATCATACTTACATTCTCATTCATACATACATACTCATCAATAAATCTCCTTCAATTTTACAATGATGACCTTGTTTAACTCACATATAAAAATGTATTATAACAATTAAGATAAACGAAGGTACTTTTCGATCCAAGGAAAATTTAATGAAAGAGTATGTACGTGTTTAATATTTTTACTTTTAATAGTATATTGAACAAATTAATATATATTTTTAAACTAATTGAAAATAAATATAATAAAATATTTGGTTAACGAATCTACGCGACCCAAAAAATATGCTTAGCGGCCCAATTTTGGGTCGCGACCCATAGGTTAAGAACCACTGTTTTAGATCTTTGCACGTTCTTACGTGACAATAGACAATGGATAGTCAGGGAATATTATATCCGTGACACTTTTAAAAAATAAATTATCATTCCTCATATACTTCTTTCATCCCATTCGATTTAAACCGGGGCTGTCCAATCCGTGGTTCAATATAAAGTCATAAAATTACTTAAAACATTGAGATTTATATGTAGATATAGATACTGAAAAACACACAACAATTTGGCCTGTAATTTTTTCTTTAAAATAAGAAATCTGAAAATCTACTGTGAAGTTTTCGAAAAATAAAAGTGCTAATTTTAAATTTTGAATCTGAAACTAGATTTCAAAATTTCCGAAAAAATAATCGTAATTTTGGTCTATTTTCGACTTCATTTTCATTTAGGAATAAATTTTCTACTAGCAAATTTTCTGATTGAATGTTCTAGAACAACAATTAGATACTGATCTGAATGAAAAATTGAATATTGACTCTTTTATTAGAATTTTATATTAATTATCTAGCCAGGAAAAAATATAAACAAATACTAATACATAATATCACTTTTTGTAAGTATGTAGGTATGTATTTACATATAGGAGAAACTATTTTCAAGTATAAAATTTACGAAAAGTAAAACTGGCTAAAAATAGTTAAGTTCTTATTTCTATATTATTAACTATCTTTTTTGAATAACAATACAATTATAATATTTTTACCGCCGTCCGAGACAATTTTTTTCTTCAAATGTGGCCCGTGTAGGCCAAAAGGTTGGACATTCCTGTTTTAAGGAGGTTCTTTCGCGACAATCCACACAAAAGGTTTTAGTCTCGTAACCACTCTATAAATATGAACGGAACTAAAATTTTAGGTTATGTTTTTTTAACGTGACTGACCACTCACACTAAGAAATCTTTATATGTATGCACACATACTTCCCGGATAGTTTCCAAGCCATTGTGCTTATATCCCCTCCCCTAAAAATAATCGTCCAAAAATGTTTTATTTTGTTTTTTATCAAAACTACGTGGTAAATCATTTCTATTATTTTTTTTTTAAGTTACTCCGAATATATTATTCTAACAAATATTAGTTTTTCATCAAGATGGTGAAAGTCCTTCAATGAAAAAAAATAAAATAATGATCATATACCCACCCTTTCCATATCTACTATATATAAAAATGTCATTTTTAATTGCAATTATTTCATGTTTGGTGTGGTAAATCGTTTTCAAATTTTAACAGTATGTGTATTATGCTTTTAATGACTTATATTCAAAATTTCAAAGACTTCTTGGATTTTTGCATTTGTGAAAGAACTACCTTAAGGTATTTTGGAAGTTATACAACTTCTCGTTAATCCCTGACAGTTGTACAATAGAATTAGCACCTCTGTTCACTGAATGCCTACCCTAAGAGTTCCAGCCTAGGCGTCCATTTACCTCATTAAAAAATCTCTTAGAAGATTAATTCATCCAAGTTAAGTAACTGATTCTATTAGATGTCCTAGGTGAAGCAAAATGTAACACAGTTAATTTTTATTCGGCCTATATTATGTAAATGTTTCTCATTTTCGCAAATTTATAAGGTTGACTGTCAAACATAAAACAACACCCCTGTATGGTCACATTTGAAACAAATCAAGAAAACATATTTAGCAATTCCTTTATACTTATGACTGAAATTATTGATTTATATAAGTACACTTTACTCCAACTCATCCTCTCTATATTATTACTCATCTTTCTGAAATTCGCTATTCCATCTTGACTACTGGTGTTATATCTTCTTGCATCCTTATGATAAAAAAAACTTGAAATTCTCCCACAAAATAAAAAAAGACCTTTTTCATTTACTTATGTATTTAATCGGATTCTTACGTTCTTCTTACATTTCAAGTTGGATTTTTATCTTGCCCGTTCTGAAAATCTCAACACCCTATGATTATCTAAGCTAAGATCTCCAGCGTGAATTATTAAATCAAAACATATTGATGAATATTGTAGGAAATATATAATTGTATTCATGTTCCCTTCCCGCTGACGGTTTGTCCATAATACATGTTAATACATGTGTTGAAAGAGATTTTTGATATACGAAAAAATTTTGAAATCAATGATTTAAGGGATAAAAATTATACTTATATTAATTAGAATATTATTTTGAAACTTAAATTCCAACAAATTAACTTAATAATTGACTTTATTAGGTCATGCCAGATCTTAAAGACCGGTCTTGAAACTTTTAAGCCTTGCATTCTTTTGTCAATTCCATGAATATGAAGCTCTCATATAAACACAATTCGACCTGGTTAGCCCCTAAAATGCTATCTAATCCAAATAGAGTATAAAATGAACGTTGCATCGGTATTAAATTTCAAAATCTAACCAATCCCTAGACTTTACAATATACCCAGAGGTATATTGTATAAAGAAATGGCAAAAGGAGGCGAGTTGGAATATAAGGGTAAAAATAATATTTATTCATTTTTAGTTTTTATATAAAATTTTTATTTAAATATAATTTATTAAAAAAATAACTTAATAATAATTTCTTTTGTCCAATAGATTAGCCTAAATATAGATTATTCAGCAAATTTTAATAGTAAAGATAGATTGAAATTTGAATTTACATAGAAATTGAGTATAATGCGTTGCTTTGGGTGAACCTTTTAAGAATTGTTTAATTATATCTCTGTTTCAGTGAAAAATATATAATAATATAAAATTTTACTTAAAGAAATCATTACTTGAGACTAACAGAGAACGAAGAAGAAGGAAAGGAATTGGAAGAACCACAAAAGGGATATATAGAGAGAGAAAGAACCACAAAAGGGAGAAAAGAAAAAAAGAGTGGGAGAGTCGCAACAAGACGGCGGGAGATCATTCATATTATGGCAACACAACGCTAAACATATACTCTAGAGAGATCATTCTAGACAGAGCTTCCAACTTCCAAAATGATCCACACCATTTTTCTCAATCTATCCATCCTACTATTTTCGCATATACTTCTCTCATAATATTTCCTATATTCCACTCGATATATAAATATATCTGAATTGGAGTCCATTAACACCGGCTATTTCTACGAGACACTTAGATTTCTTCTTTCAAAGCGCACCTGCATATCAATTAATCGGTGCCGAAGCTATAATTCGGTCTCAAAGAAGGCGGCAGGAAGATAGGACCATTCCAAGAAGAGTGAAATATTACCAAAAGAGGAAATTACTACAGTGAGAAGATCAAGAAGCGATTCTAACAGCTCAACCCACCAAAGGAGTGTAACAAATCTTACTTTAATATTCAAACAAATTTCTCTAATAAACATTCTATTTCTGTTAAAATCAAGTAATGATAAAAATAAATTCACATTATTACATATTAAATAATTTTAATCAAAATATTTATTATCATTGAAAACTTCACATCCCTCCTTTTCATATTATTTATTTGTTTTTTTATTCTAAATCAATTTTTTTATTAATTTTCACACTAAAATCAGTAACGTAGATTATTTTTAAATTCAATCAATTTCAGAGAGAAAGCACTAAGAGAGAAAACCCTGAGAATACCCTGAGAATACACCCACCACCAAAATAAATCACAAACCAACATCCTATATAACTTATTACCCACTGCAACTTGTTCTATAATAAATAGCGTAAAACGCCCCCCCCCCCCATCCCAATAATTTAACAGCTGAAACCTTGTAGAAACAGATACTAAATTAAGGGGTTTAATAGATGAAATCGCCAGAACAATCGCTATCAATTTTTGTTGTTGATAAAAAGCTCAAAAAAAGCTCGGCCGGCAAATATTTTGATTTCTGATAAACAGTGATATGAAAATCTTTATCTATGGTACATGTAATTGCAGAGTACTATAATTATTCGTGTATCAGATATATCAAAATTTCCTTCTTAACCAGTATCTAAAACAATTCTCAGTTTTCTTATGTAACGATTGAATTTTCTAACCCTAAAATAAAACTCATTTCAATATAATTGGATTGTTATTTAAATTATCCCGTGATATTGACTTGACACGATAACTTTAATCGTATTTTGTCACGGAAAACAAGTGTAGATGTTTTTAAAAGATTAAATATTAATAATAATACTGATGAAAGAATGCTTAATGATTAAGTATTTATAATGTCTGGTTTAATAATTTCGATAAAATATTAAAGCGTAAATTAACCTTAATTATGATAAATCTATTAAGTGATAAAACGTTAACCACAAATAATTTTAAAAATAAACTTCTAAATAAAAATGAAGAAAAGAGTTCTTAATCTCAAAAGAAAGCACATTTCAGTTTCATTCAAGAAAATCGCATTTTTTTCAATTATGAGACTTTTCAAGTTTTGTTAGATGTCCACAGATCTAAAGAAATAAAACACATTTGAAAAGTAAAAAAACAAATTTTAAGACTTTTTGAACTTTCGAGACTTTTTTAAGGAAAAGCGACTTTTTCCCATTTTCTCATTTTTATTTATTTATTTATTTATTTTTCTAATCGGCAACTAGCCCTGAAAATGAATGGCGCTGAAGCGTTGGGCCTATATTCAACCGTCAACGACAAAAATAATAAAATTTATTATTATTCATTAGGGTAACTGTTTTTATATAATAGAAATAAAAAATATTCCATAATATCATATTTTAGAACTGTACTGTAATCATGCATGAAAAAGTCCATTTTTTCGAAATATCTCACAAACGGCTAAAACTATTTTGATAAAAAAAATTACGGCCTCATGCCTCATAGACTAAGCATCAAAAAAACTATATTTTAGTAGATATTAATCATTTTGTCAAAATGTCTGTTATAGTACGTTAGTTTGTACCTTTTAGTTACTCTGTGCGTTACCAAATTTTGTGTACGTTCTAGCTCATATCAAAACGAAATATCACATATAGTTCTATGTTTCACTACATTGTTTTATAATATAATAAATTAATAAATTATACATATTTTTTTTTAATTTTAATAAACCAATTAATTTACATTAATGTATACATTGTATTTGAACTTCGACTCCGGAGATTATTTCTCCACCATCGAGTGTCCTTGATCATCCTTTTAGTCCTTGTTTTTAATAAGAGGAAAAAAACTAATTAAATAAAAAAAACTCTTTTCCGATAATTATTCCAATTCCATTATTATTTTCTATTCAATCATCATTCAACCCAATTAAACATATTATTAAACCAATTATTTTACATGAATTAATGTATACATTGTATTTTAGCTTCGACTCCAGAGATTACTTCTCCACCATCGAGTGTCACTTGATCATCCTTTTAGTCCTTGTTATTTAATAAGAGGAAAAAACTAATTAAATAAAAAAACCACTTTTCCGATAATTATTCCAATTCCATTAATATTTTCAATTTCTCGCTTCTCACCAATTATACATATTTAATAATAAGAAATTCTTTATTTATACAATTATAATTACAGATGTACATTTTACATACAAGATGAATATACATTCTTTGTCAGCTTTATTTTTAACGGTGACTTCGGGCTTGCTACCCACAATTCATCCTCCTTTAAAAATTTGTTTAACACATCTTAGTTCGTTCGATTCACCAAATAATGATATAACGAGGAAAAATTTTAAAAAACTCTAAAACCAAATTAAAAAAAAAAAAAAAAAAAAAAAAGAAACTTAAAATATAACAAGAAAGCAAAACGAGATTAATAATTATCCGAGATCGATAGATGTAATTAATGAATTCGTATGAGTAATTAGCCTTTTTTGGAACTTGAACGATAATTTCCGAATGTGGTCTTGCAGGCTCTCAATTTGTAGTCCTTCTCTGATTATGTAGTTGTTGATTCCTGGCGGAGGGTTAGCAATTGTCCTGAGAGTTTTTGTTTCAACTCTTTCAATAAGCGAAACATTTGTTTTGGCCGCATGACCAAACCATAAAGGTGCCCCATAAGTAAGACGAGGGCGCACCATGGCCCTATATAGATTTAATTTCTGATCCAACTCAAGTGGGCTTCTTTTATTAATTAAAGGCCATATAATTTTGGCGGCAATTCTTCCACTTGATGAAACTGCCTTTAGATGCGTAGCCCAATTTAATAATTTGTCCAGATGGACTCCTAAATATTTTGCTGAAGAACTCCAATCTAGCAGTCTGTCGCCCAATTTTATTTTGTTCCTTAAAAGTCTAGTTTTTCTAGTAAATAATATGGCGTCTGTTTTGTCTTTATTCAGTCCCAGCTTCCAACTTTCCAAGTACTCCGATACAGTCTCGAGGTCCTCTTGGATTCTTCGTACCAGACATCTGGCGTCCCTGTGGGAGTAGAAAAGGGCTGTGTCGTCTGCAAACTGGGCAATTTGTGCATATCGCAGGGTTGGAATATCTGCGGTGTATAGGGCGTATAGTAATGGCGAAAGAAGTGCCCCTTGGGGTGTTCCTGCTCTGATTTCCTTCCAGTGAGATTTATCCTTATTTACGCGAACTCTGAACTTTCTGTTCGCTAAAAAGTCCTTAATAGTGTCACACAATTTCATCGGAAGTCCATACCTTATCAGTTTCGCAATTAAACCGAAATGCCAAACACTATCAAATGCCTTGGCGACATCTAACATGACCAGGGCTGTAGGCATTTTACGACCTTTAATATAGCTTACAACACGAGCAACTTGTTGAACAGCCGAGTGTCTTCTTCGGAACCCAAACTGCCAATTAGGTAATATATTTCGTTTCTCTACTTCATTCTCAAGCCAATCGAGTATAAATCTTTCGGCCAATTTTGCCAGTACTGGAAGCAATGAGATGGGCCTATAGCTTTCTACATGCCTCGAGTTCTTGCATGGTTTCAAGACTGGAATTATTTCCGCAAGTTTCCATGATGAAGGAAAATATTTTAAGTCAAAAACTGCTTGGAAAATGCGTGCTAAAATAATATGGACCTTTCCTGGTAAATTGCGTACAAAGATAGGAAGCACGCCATCATGTCCTGGTGCTTTTCTTAATTTGACACGTTTGATAGCCAATTTAATATTTTTTGGTTTAATAGTTGGTGGAAGTAATTCTTCGCCACTGTTTGATTGTATCTCAGCCTGTTCCATTTCAAGAAGGAGATCTTCTGTAGATGTCTGGCGTAGATTAGTAAACTGACTCTCGTAGGCATCAGCTAACATCTCTGCCTTTTCTAGTGGAGAATAAACAAGACCTTGCCGTCCTTGAAGAGGTCCAATAGGAGCTTTTTTCCCTTTTAGGCGTTTGGCAAATTGCCAAAGAGAGCAGTCTACGTTAGAGAGCCTGGATATCCGGTCTATCCAAAGTTTTTGACGCCATTGTGCCACTGCATGTCTAACTTCGCCAATCAAACGGTTCCACTCGCTGCGATACACAGGATCTCGATAACGATTCCAATTCCTACGTGCTCTATTTTTGACTCGAATTAATTCTCGTATGCTGTCAGGTAGTTGATCACCTAGGAATTCAACCTTTTTCTTAGGAATTGAATCGCGAGCTGCAACTAAGATGTCATTTGTTAACGATTCAACCAATTCATCAAGGTGTTGAGGCGAATTGATTTCTGCGGGGATTTCACACAACTCACAAAGACGCCGTCGGTAATTCTTCCAATCCGCCCTTTTAATATCCCAGGATGTATGTTTTTTAATAAAGACATTTCCCCTGAAACGAACTACAACTGGATTGTGATCTGAAGACAATTCGTGCCAACTTATGGCCGTTGGAGTCATACTTGAAATTCCTTTTACAAGCACCAGATCAAGAACACTAGGCGCCGCTCTGGATGTAGTAGGGTAACGTGTCGGCTCGTCAGGATATACTATATCGATTCCATATTTCATACAATAGGTTAGAAGATTACGTCCATTATCATTAGATGATTTACAGCCCCAAAGAGTGTGTCTTGCATTCAAGTCACCACTAATAAGCACTCGAGCCTCCTGGCTAAAAAGTGTTCTTAGTGAGTTGACTTCAAGTGGTCTAACTCTTGCAGGCGAATTATAATGCGCAAGTTTATAAGTATACATATTTTATAAATTTTATTAAACCAATTATTTTACATTAATTAATGTATACATTGTATTTTGCTTCGATTCCGGAGATTACTTCTCCACCATCGAGTGTCCTTATTCATTTTTAGTCCTTGTTTTTAATAAGAGGAAAAATCTAATTAGATAAAAAAAACCTCTTTTCGATAATTATTTCAATTCCATTATTCCCCAATCAAGTCGATTGGTTAAAAAATCGCAATCCAATTCTCCCATCCGATTACACATATTATTATTTTTTTTATTTTATTAAACCAATTATTTTACATTAATTAATGTATACATTGTATTGTTAGCTTCGATTCGGAGATTACTTCTCCACCATCGAGTGTCCTTATTCATCTTTAGTCCTTGTTTTTAATAAGAGGAAAAATCTAATTAGATAAAAAAACCTCTTTTTCCGATAATTATTTCCAATTCCATTATTCCCCAATCAAGTCGATTGGTTAAAAATCCCAATCCAATTCTCCCATCCAATTATACATATTTTTTTTATAAATTTTATTAAACCTATTATTTTACATTATTAAATATATACATTGTATTTTTGATTCGATTCCGGAGATTACTTCTCACATCAGTGTCACTTGATAATCTTTAGTCCTTGTTTTTAATAAGAGGAAAAATCTAATTAGATAAAAAATACTCTTTTCCGATAATTATTTCAATTCCATTATTTCGTCAAGTCGATTGGTTCACCTCATCAATCCATCCAATTATACATATTTTTTATTTTATTTTTTTATTAAACCAATTGTTTACCATTAATTAATGTATACATTGTATTTTTGCTTCGATTCGGAGATTACTTCTCCGCCACCGAGTGTCCATGATCCATCTTTAGTCCTTGTTTTTAATAAGGGAAAAATCTAATTGAGATAAAAATGCCTCTTTTCCGATAATTATTTCAATTCCATTATTCCCCAATCAAGTCGATTGGTTTCACCTCATCCCAATCCATCCATTCATATATTTTTTTACAAATTTTTTGTTTTACAGCTCTGTGGATTCTTCCAACCATTATAAGTCGTTGAAACGTGCGCCTGAATTCCATCATTTATTAGATCTACAGCTTGAGCTACTTCCTCGGTCTCTAATGCGCATTATGCATGGACATAATTTCAAATGAAATTAAATTAAGAGATGAGATATTCAAATTGAATTTAATTCGATATTAGACGATAATCATTTAATACAATTCTATAAAGATCGCTATGTTAAGATTTGCCGATGACATTGCCCTTCTAGGAAGCAATAAAAAAGAATTAGAGGACGCCTTGAATGGAATTAACCAAATCCTAATAGAAGAAATCAAAATGAAAATAAACAAAGAATAAAACCAAGGTCCTAGTATGTACAAAAAAAGAACAAACGAGACAGGAATGCATCAAAATTAACCAAGAAAACCTAGAAGGAGTTAAGGAATTCCGCTACCTAGGAAGTAAAATAACATGGGATGGGAGGAGCAAAAACGAAATTAAATCAAGAATTGCCCAAGCAAAAATGGGGTTTAATTCAAAACAAAAACTACTATGCTCCTCCTCAATCAGCTTAGCAAACAGGAAGTTGCTATTGAAGACATATGTATGGAGCATAGCCATGTACGGGTGTGAAACCTGGACAATTGGAAAAGCGGAGAGAAAGAGATTGGAGGCTTTCGAAATGTGGTGCTACAGAAGAATGATGAATATCAAATGGATGGATAAAATCACAAATGAAGAAGTTCTTGGAAAAATCGGAGAAAGAAGAACCTTGTGGAAGAGTCTGAAGAAGAGAAGAGGTCAGATGATGGGGCACACACTGAGACATGGGGGACTGCTTAGGGATATCTTGGAGGGGGAGGTGGGAAAGAAAAGGGGAAGGGGAAGACCCAGATTAGAATATTTCAACCAAATAATTGGGGATATGGGATGCCAGACATTTAGAGAGGTTAAACAGCTGGCGGAGGACAGAGTCGAGTGGAGACGGATTGTTGCATCAAACCAGTCTTAGGACTGTATACTCAATGATGATGATATAAAGGAATCAGATTTCAAACTCTGAAAATTTATGCTAGTTTAAATTAATTTAATTTTAAACAGTTTAAATTAATGTAATACATTGTTTTCACTCTAAAAATGTTTAAAAATATTTGTACAATCACAGAATGTATTAAAAGTTTAAATAAAATATGTTTTTTCTGAAAATTATTTGAAAAAAACTAAATTTTTCTAAGTAGGTATTCCACTTTTTTTGCACCACAGTGTATGTAGATATTTTTTCTAAGAATATTCCGTTAAAAATTACTTATTTTTTGTCAACATACATAAAATTTATGAATGTATAACAAAAGCTATTCAGAGATTATTTATCTACAAAATTACAGACTTTTTACATACTTTTTGCAGACTATTGATGCAAAAACGCGAGACTTTTCAGGTGAGTTTTTTTCGGAAAAGAGAGACTTTCTTGTAGTCTATAGTCATGACGGCTATACTTGGTAAATTAATAAGCTTCCACAGTCCGTTATGGTCAATTATTTAAAGAGCTGCGATGCGAATTTCACTTTGTGACCATTTTAGAATTTGCCACGATCTGGCCCGCTTTTTCACTCAGCCTAATATATAGAATATATATTATTGAGAAATGCATTTATTTTTAAAATAAATGCACTTCTTAATAAGATATCTGATAGTACATAATAAATAAACATTTCTTTGTTCAATTCGATTCTTTTAATTATTTTGACAGGAAACAATTACATTGTATATTATTTGATAAAATTGAGTGAATTGTAAGGATACTGTTTTTCTCTTAGTTAAAACTCCAAACAAATAAGTTTAATAAATGAGGCACTGAAGAAGTTTCAAACCAGCAACGAAACGTTTGGCGTATTTAAATAAAGTAAATAAGTAATAAACTGAACTAAATAACTGAACTAAATAAGTAATAACTAAATAACTAAAATACTAAATAACTAAATAACTAAATAACTAAACTAAATAACTAAATAACTGAACTAAATCAGTAATAAACTGTCACAACTAATAAACCTGCATGACGAGCAACAAGGATTCAGGAAAGGTCGATCCTGTGTCGACGCTATATTCGCCATTAGACAGCTTTGCGAAAAGGCCTACGAATTTAACAAACCGGCGTTTTTCTGTTTTATCGATATAGAAAAAGCGTTTGATAAAGTTCAAATTAAGCACGTCATAAAAATCCTGGACAAGTTTAAAATCCCAGATAATCTCATAAACCTGATACAGGACATTTACTCGAACAACACCGCCAGAATAAAAATCGAAGGAAGACTGTCCGGAAGCATCCCAGTGAATCAAGGTATTAGGAAGGGAGACTCCCTTAATCCGCTGCTTTTTAATATAGTTATGGATGAAATCATTGGCGAAATCAAAAATCTAAAAGGATATTCCTTGGGGGACGAGAATATAACATGCGTTTGCTACGCAGACGATGCAGCACTCGTTGCAGAAGATGAAGATTCCCTCCAGCGCCTCCTGTATAAATTTAGCTGTGTTGCACATAAATTCGGTCCTCACCCTGTCAACCAAGAAGACCAAAACACTGACAATTTCTAAATCACCACTCCGATGTAAACTACAACTTTACGATACGATTGTCAAGCAAGTCATGTCCTTCACATACCTTGGCATCCAAATGACCTCTCATCAAGATCTAGAAACAGAGGTAAGACATCAGGCAATAAGAGCCTCAAAAATATCGGGTTGCCTTAACAATGCAATCTGGTCAAATCAATATTTAAGAACGGAGGCCAAGGTACGAGTCTACAAAACCGTAGTACGTCCAATATTAACTTACGCAGCAGGAGACAAGACCCGACAATGCAAAAACTTCTCAATTATTGGAAACGACTGAAATGAAGACATTACGGAATGATAATGAACGTGACCAGGCTCGATAGGATGAAGAGTGAAGATATTAGAGAAAAATGTGGAATACAAAAGGTGGGCGAATGGGTTAAAGAAGAAGAGCGGAATGGTATGCGCATGTGAGAAGAATGCCAGAAGACCGACTGGTAAAGAAAGTGATGACAAACAAGCCGGTTGGAATAAGAAGTAGAGGTCGTCCTAAGAAGAGATGGTATGACGTTCTGGAAGAAACAAACCTATAGGTTTAAAAGTAAGAAGAAGAAGAAGAAGAAGAAATAAAAACTTAAAGTCATGTCCAACTCCCTACGATTCCTTTATTTATTAATCATGGACACGAATAATGAAATATTGAATAGAATATTTTTTGCACTCATAAATTGTATAAAAATAAATCTTATTGTATAATATTAAAAAAGAATAACACATTCAAATTTAATAATTAATACAACGCCCCTCATTAATCAAAGCTTGTGTGGAGGGGTAGTCTGACATCATGGCGTCTGTTCATTTTAATTCTTTTACACATAACAAAGAATGCATAAACACAAACTCACACTGAAACCTCCAAAACCAAATCAAACTCAAGGCCTAAACCTCCATATACTCCATCAATCTCGTTATAAACAAACCAGAGATTATAATAGTAAATTTCTGATTTTTCATTGAAAAAGCTAATGAATAAAAGAGAAAAAGTAAGTAACTGTTTTGGGACACACGCTAGTTTAATTTCTTTCATTTGTAAGGGTGTGAAGCTGCCAAATGAGGCTACTCAAATAACATAAATGTTAAACGAAAAGCTGAACATAATAAAATAACTTTTTTGAAAAATAGATATCTCGTAACTCCCACGGCTTAGAAAGCTGGTATTAACGTCAATTAAAAGTTTTATTATAGCTTTCAAACTCATAGTCTTGTTACTGGTCGAAAAATCAATTTGGATCAAACTTCATAGCTAACGCACGTGTTCTCTTGTAGAGATTAGAGATTTCATTCTAAAATCCAGATTTTTAATAACTCAGGTCTGTAAAAGTTAAAGTTGTTATTAAAAAAAAAAAAATATTCTAAATTCCGTGGAATTTTCTCAAGCACTTCAAGCTGCTCAAAGAACTACTCAGTACGCCCGGAAGGCAGCCCAGGATAACTTAAAAACGAAAAGTCATAGAAAGTTCGTTTTTGTGATAAAATGTTTGTGTTTTCAATTCCGAAAACTGATTAGATTTTGTAGTTTATAGCTTCAGATCTTTCGATTAAAAATTATTCTTAATAATATTTTTTGAGATTTGAATCTGTTTTTATAGAAACAAATAAACTTTCGAACAGGAATCTTGCTCGCTGGACTGGGGGATTGAATATATAACATCTCAGATTACAAATCCACTAGGTGATCCATTTCAGTGTTTGGTAAAAGGCGTCATGCGGGGTAATCGCGAAATTATGCTAGATCATACATACCTAGATGGATTACATCTTTTTCATTCTCTCTTGGTCCAGACTTAAGATTCAGCTGACTCCAATAGCCTCAACCAGCAGTAGCCTAGCGATATATATGAGCCGTTTATTTTGAAAGTGGCCTAACTCCAATTTTGAAAAAAATGAGTTAATGACAGATTTAGTTAGACATAGATGTCTTCTTTTCAAATTTAATATATAGCCAAAGGAGTACAATATCATCATGAATTCGTCAAAATAAATACATCAAAATAAATATATAAATATATGTTTTAGGTTAAAAATAAAATGAGAGAGTCTTCTGTTTTTTAAATAAAATTATTTTTAATTATTTCTAGAGACTATAGTTTCGAAGGCATTGCCTTCATCATCAGTCTATCACAAATATTTCATATTTAGGTTACAAATTAGTTACAAATTAAGATTTATACATTGAAAATTTTGAAAAAGACATTATATATTTTTCAAAATTTTCAATGTATAAATCTTAATTCTAGTATCTAGTTTGTAACTACATACTGAAATATTTGTGATCAGACTTATGATGAAGAGCCATATATATCTATATATATAAAATCCTTTGTGTGTATGTACGCGATCGACCCACGCCTAAACCACTGAACGTATCGAAACCATATTCACACCATATATTTGCTTAGTGCTCGCGATGGTTTATCTAAATTTTGAGCCAAATCGGTTTGATTTGATTTTTTATTTTTTATTTAATTGATTGACAGATAATATCTATAGAAATAGAGCTTCTAAAATGGCCAAGCAAACAATACATTATCCCTGCCCTGAAAGGTCAGGTCTTAAACAATGAAACCCCTCTTAACAAAAGAAAGGGGAATACAGGTAGTCAGGTCAAAATTTCAGAAACTTTTTTTTATTTATCTATCTATATATATAAAATCCTTTGGGTGTATGAACGCGATCGACCCACGCCTAAACCACTGAACGTATCGAAACCATAATCACACCATATGTTTGTTTAGTGCTCCAGATGGTTTATCTAAATTTTGGGCCAAATCGGTTTGATTTGATTTCACACGATTTTACATAATTAAATTAATTATTCTCAGGTAGAATGCCAATTGGGGTTTTAAAAAAGGTTTATCTTTTCTTTTGTACCCAGGAAGACAATGGGTGTGGGTTAATTCATTGTTCTCAAAGGCCTTGAAGAAGTATTATGATTATATTATAGATATATTTTGTTTTCCCTAAACTTTAGAATTAAACTGTTTCACAGAAATACACCATTCTCTCTTAAGTAAAAAGAAAAATTTATATTTTTAAATGTGATTATTTTATTGTTATTAGTTGGCTAACCTGAGCCTGTCGGAAAGAAACATTCCAAATCTTAATCAATGTTTCTTATTATAAATACATTTCCCAGTATCTCAGTGCATTACATACATCGAATCATGGTGCATGCCTAGCATTACGATTGTTAGAAGAAGATTGCATTGGGATACAACTCTTGCCGATGCTGCTCTCGGTTCATCGCCACATCAAATACGATGTTTGTTTGCCATTTTATTGACAACGTGTTTTCCAACTAACCCGCCTAAATTATGGGGAAAATATAAGGCTTCAATGAGTGAAGATGTATTACATGCTCTACGTAGAATTCGAGGAGATCCAGATATAAATTTCTCGCCAGAAATATATAATGAATCTTTGATTAAGTTGGAAGATTTATGCATGATCATTTCGAATCAACCACTAATTAAATTAGGGATGCCATCAGCTAATCGGCCAGTAAGTGATTTATTTAATCGCGATATGCAACGTGAACAATCGTACAATGTTGATGGTTTAAATGCATATGTTCAAGCAAATGAACCAAAATTGTTACCAGAACAAAAATTACTTTATGATAAAATTATGCATGCAGTCGCTGCTCAAGAAGATGGTTTCTTTTTTTGGATGCACCAGGTGGAACAGGGAAACATTTTTAATTTCGCTCATATTGGCACAAATGACATCATCTGGAATTGCTGCCACTTTATTAGACGGAGGAAAAACAGCACATTCAACACTAAAATTATTATTGAACATTCAAACAAATGAAAATGCTGTATGTAACACTAAAAAGAATTTTTGGAACTGTACATAAATCAAAATTCATTCATGTATAAGAAAATATTAGAAAGAGTAAATCTATGCTTCGTCGTTGAATTATTTAACCTATAATCTTCAAACTAACGTAAGAGAGAAAAAAAGAGAATGAAATGAAAAGAGAGAGAGGAATACTAGAAGTTTCACTTCCGTCGTGCGTAAGCTTGACACACTCAGAATTTTTTATTTTGCTTTCGCAATGAGTTAGATTATTTCTTGAAGCTGATTTTTAATTAATAAAATACGAGTATATTTAATTAAAATACAGTTGAACAAAATTATATTGCAAACAAACTTTTGGCCGTCTCGAGACGCTGCCCGCCAGGGCCACCCGCCCGGAGGGCCAAGGTGCAGATGGCGTGCCGGAGGCACGCCTGGCGCAGCTTGTATATTATATAAATACTAGCTGACGACCGGGCCTTCGGCCCGGCGTCACCTAGCCCCTGGCAGGGAGCGTCTCGTTCATACCAATTTAATAATTGAAATTTAAAATCTTACTGTAAGTATCGAAAGAATGTGCTGAATGAAATTGATTCAAAAATAAGGAAGAATAAGGAAAGATTTATTTAACACATTGCCTAAGCACGATCACTATCTGACCAATCAGAATCGTTCTAATAATTTAACGCTTTGGCATTGGCTATGCACTGGCCAATCAGATCGTTTCCACATACATATATATCCACATACTTTTCTATTTTATATATATAGATAAAATACCCCATTTTATATTTAAGCTCCACTTACTAGGGACAGCTAATAAGTTAAGTTGCCAACACTGTTCTATGCTTAACTGTCACCTAATTCACGTTTAAGGGAATCAAAACATTAATATAATTAATAATAGTAATTAAATAATATTAATTGAAGATATATTGTTAAAGTGTAATTTATACATTTATTTTATATTTTATCATCCATCCTGAAGAAACTACATTTAATCAATTCTATATGTTTTAGGTAAGAATTGATTATAACCTGTATATAATAACTTAATTATTCAATTGTATATTTAATGTAAATAAAATCTATATGTTTTAGCAATCAATTAAAGTAGTCCTTTTAATCACTGACTTACACATATATATATATATATATATATATATATATATATATATATATATATATATATATATATCTTGTTTAAAAACGCGGTCAAAAACAACTCTCTTTGATATATTAATTATTCTTTAATATATTAATTAGAAAACTATTTAAATTCATTATTTCTTACACAGAAATATATAAATTCAGATATTATTATTACTTAATATCTGACAAAAATCACCTGCATTCGATTCGCGATTGAATCAAATATAGAAACTCATAGAGGAATCTTTTGCATTATTCACCAAAATAGTGCACATTGTCTTGAAAAAGCTCCAATTTTTATTACACATAAATTCCTTAAGATTTTTAAACATTTTCTTTCTAATGATAATAACAAATTTAAAGATAAAATTGGTTAAAATCTTCTAAAAAATATTTCTTAAGAATTTTATATAGATTATATATTATTGAATGTGTATGACGTAAATAGAAATTGTTGAAAGTCTATACAGAAGAGTGGTCGGAAACAACATCTGATAATGCAATGACGAAGGTAATACACGTGACATAAAAAAAATATATTGGAAAACTAAGATTAGATAAATTCAGGTCAAAGAAAACATGGAAAATATTTAATTTAGCAGAATAAATGAAATGACGCCACATCTTCCAGATAGAAAAAGACGACAAAATGTGAAATAACAAACCATGCTAACAAAAAATATCTATAAAGGCTGATTTTAAGATTGGAGTTTTCATTTCGATCTATGAGAGTAGGAGCTAAAATAAATAATGACACAAAATATCACCCAAACAAAAGTTGTTAAATAAAATAATAAAAATTGGGTAAAATTTGAATTATTATATAAAAATTGTTTCACTCAGAACCAATCGTTAAAAGTTGTTGTTTAATAAGCATATAGTCGTTTTGCTGTGCACAGAAGCTAGGTCGGCATATTCAGTCTTGGAAATTTGATACTTATGTTATTTACTAATTAATACGCTAATTTATAAAAATTCTTTATTTTTTCTGTTGTAATTATAAATAAGCTGATGTGGTCATCCACATAGTATACACCTGACTCCTCTCTTTTACTTAATAAAATAATTTATAATTATTTACGAAAGCACCCTCTCTCCTCTTAATTTTGGAATTAGCAATTAAAAATATCTCCTTTTAATATATTTGAAGAAATTTTCTCTTAGATGGAACGCTAGAATTTTAAGCTGAAATTAATGGAAGGCAGCCCAAGGGTAGTGAAGAAAGAATAAATTATCACATATCCAAGTAAGGTGTCATTTTTGAACTGTCATTCTCTTCTTTTTTCCCCGTCTTTCCTTTAATTGCTAACTGACAAAATTAAGAGGGAGGAGGTGCTTTCGAAAGCATTATTAATTGTCTTATTATTAAATAGTACCTGGAGGCACCGAGCGATGCTCGGTAACTTCTTCCTTCAGTTAAAAGCTTTATTTTAATATTATTTTTAATTTAAAATTCTGATAAAAAGGTCGATTTTTATTTGAGAGCCGCTTTCAAATTAAAAAAAATACAAAAATATAAAATAGTCCGCCCAATGTAGCCCCCCCCACCCCGCTCGACCCCACCCCCAAAACCTCTCCCTACCCCCGGATTCCCCACCACTGCGCCCCACCTTCTGCACCTGTTTTGATTCAACCATATGATTCATTTTTATTCATCAATTAATAAATAAAACCTATCAACATGTGTTGTTTTTTCAGAAAATTGAGACCTGCTTATGCGAAATATATTTTTAAATAAATTCTTGATTATTTTTATTCTATTAAATAAACAAAGATTTTAATAGGTTTAATATGCTATTAATATATTTTGAAAATAATTTTTTGTAATTTTAATTGTAAGAAATAAGAAATACTTACTTTGTTTTACTCTAAAATGGATCTGCTTCGCGGTGGTGTAACTCAGTGTGACTCTCTTTGTCTTAAATTGGCTATTGTGAATTTACTGATTTTAAATTGTATATATATAGATATTATCAAATAATAAAAAATATAAAAAAAATTAAAAAAAATAAAATAAAATAAAATAATAATTGAAATACTAGAGGGGTTGAAGGGAGTTTGGGAAGGGTAGGTAAGGGGATTTAACTATTAAAGGAGAGGAATTAAATTTTTCTTTAAGGTTGTACTCGAAAGAATGATAGAACCAGAGATTCAATATATGACAATTTATTTATATTAGCAAGAAGAAAATTAATATATATAAAAAAATGAAATGTATAAACTTAGAAATGTTTCAAGATTATTAGACTGGCTCAGGTATTGAGGTGGTAAGCAAATATTGGTACAATGGTCGTGAATCCAATCAGGGGCGGATAAAAGGTCTTGCTAGTCTTACGGTAATGGAGACAAAGCAGGAAAGGGCCACGTAGGTGTCCAGCGGTACTTCTAATCCGTTTTCGAGATGAAGACGCCAGGCTATCACTTGTAGATCAGCACAATGGCACTCTCTTAGGCGCAGGGTGAATGGTGTGGTGGCTTGTTGGTAGCGAGAGCGTGATAGAGCATGTAATATATCAATAATATAATATATTAATATATATAGTGAGTAGCGTATATATATATTGGTAATCAATACTATAATAGTGATGTGTATCATATAATAAGATATATCATAGTATAAGGTTTAATGATTATTGAATAGTAAGATATCATAGAAAGTAATGTATAATGTAGTATATGGTATTGTATGTTTTATAATATAGCAAAGAATAGTATTGATATCAATGTGATAGTATATATGATATATCAAAAGTAGTAATGATATCAATGTGATAATATATAATAATGTTTTTCATATGAGCTCTCTCTCTTTTTACGAGATCTCTCCCTTCTTTTCCCTCCGTGCTGTGTATTTGAGATCATGTGCCCGGATCTGATATCCTGATTGGTGCATATAATTTAGCCTCTTTCTCCTTTATTCGCTTATTGACCGACTCTGCCGTAGATCTTAATCTCTTCCAATTGTTATTTCTCGAAACATATCTTAAAATATACATTTTATTGTGAATTTAAATAAAAAAATTAAATTTTATTAATAATATATTTTTCTCTGTTTTCTGGATTAATATTGATTAAATTATACTTTCTCTTTTTTGAATTTTAAATCCCAAAAAATAACTCCTTTCATGAATTGTGTTTCTTTTAAATTTATTTTGCCTACAATGTAGGATACATTGTAAGTTCTTTATAAAAACAATTATAAAACGTTTATTAATATTTCTAACGTTTAGGGAGAACAAAATATGGTAAAATCCACAATCACAATACTTCTTCAAGGCCTTTTAGAACAATGAAACAAACAACTCATTGTCTGCCTGGGTATAAAAGGAAAAGGGAAACCTTTTTTAAAACCCTAAGAATGGGATTTGTCTACCTGAGAATAATTTATTTGATTACAAAAAAACCCATCAAAAACAATTTTGTCGAAGATGAGACCGTGACAGATCGAATTGTCACCCCAAAAACCCCTAACCTGTGAATTTCATCAAAATCGGTAGAGTCCTTTTCAAAATATAACCAAGATACAAATATATAAACAAATAAATAAATATACAATTTTTGCTCGTTTAAGAAGAGTAGATAAGCGTTGGTTTAAAGGGAAAAGTGAAAAAAAGAAAAGAATGACAGTCCAATAAAGACACCTTATTTGGATATGTAATATTTTTTCTTTCTTCAGTACTGGCTGACTTCCATTAGTTTCATTTGAATCTCCTTTTATTTAAGAGAGGATGTATAAAATTGATTCTATAACACTACTTGACAAAAATTAAACTAAAATTTGCCCCGTAAACCTAACAATGGATTCCAGTAGAGTTTTATACGCTGATTATCATACAATTTCCCGATTTTTTACAACGGGTCAGAGTTTTGAGATATTTTCGATCAAAATGACGAAAAAGGCCATTTTTACCTATTTTCGAGTCCCATTCAATATTAAACAGCAATATTTGAAATCAAAATATTTTGTTGACTTAATGTAAAACATCATTCTCTTTGATTTTCAAATTACCACTTGTTTTTAGCTCAATTAGAACTCGAGTTATAACTAAAAAACTAAGACCTTATGTTTTTATCTATTATTATTACCCTTTACAATCACGTAGTTTTAGTTTTTTAGTTATAACTCGGGTTCTAATTGAACTAAAAACAAGTGGTAATTTGAAAATCAAAGAGAATGATGTTTTATATTAAGGAATCTGCTTTCTATTACGGCAACAAAATATTTTTATTTCAAATTTTGCTGATTAATGTCTAATGGGACTCGAAAATAGGTCAAAATGGTCTTTTTTGTCGTTTTGACCGATAATATCTCAAAACTTTGACCTGTTGTGAAAAACGGGAAATTGCATAATAATCAGCGTATAAAACTCTACTGGAATCCATTGTTAGGTTTACTGGGAGAAATTTGTGTTGAGAAGTGTAATTAGAGCTATTTACATATTTTATAAATTCAGAAAGAGCTGATAGATGATGTTTCTTGTTAATAAAACTTAAAGTTTCAATCGACTCGTAGAATATTCTGGCAGTTATTTCTCTGGTTCAGATAGGAAATAAATTCATTATAAAATATCTTATAAATAAGTTATTATTATATGTGCGAATAAATTTATTTAACCTCTATTCTGTGAACATCTTTAGGGAGGCACTCGATGACATGGAGGCTGGGTTACTGTTAACGGTGAAAGGCTCAACATCAGATATGCGGACAGGCAGTTATATTTGCGGATAATTTAAGCGATCTACAACCCTTTATAGATCAAATTGATAAAATAAGCGATTCTTATGGTCTAAGAATAAACAAAATAAAACTAAATTGATGATCAAAAGCAAAGGGCAAAAGACGAATTGTCATATAACTATCAATGGCAATAAAATAGAAAGAGTTAGCAAATAAACTTATCTAGGCACTAATATTAACGAAGAGTGGGATCTTTCTCAAGAGATAAACTGTCATATAGAGAAAGCAAGAGCCGCATTTAACAAAGTGAAATATATCTTTACAAACAGAGATCTCACAATATATTAACAAAAATCAGATTGCTGAGATGTTATGTATTCCCGATTCTTCTTTATGGAGCTGAGTCGTGGATCTTAACTGAGGCATCTATAAGAAACTGTAGAATTTTGAAATGTGGCTTTATAGACGAATATTGAAAGTGAATTGGAAGGATACAATATTTAATGACAAAATTCTACAATGGATGAATAAAGAAAAAGAAATAGTCCATAACGATCAAGACTAGTAAACTTCAATATCTCAGTCACATAATGAGTAACCCCCTGCGATATTAACTGCCACAGGTTGTTCCACAGGGGAAAGTCATGGGAAGGAGAGGAATAGGTCGGGGAAGGATATCCTGGCTGAAGAATCTTCGAATCTCGTTCTCCAGACTTCTGGGCTAAATTGAACAAAGTAATGATAGCCAAGATGATTGCTGACATCCGGCGCGGATAGGCACTTATAGAACAAGAAGAAGAGGTGAATAAATAATAAGATTTTTAAAAACGATCTTTTATGAATAAATAAATATACCTCAAGTCTCATAAAAAAACTAAATTTGTCCATACCAAATGGAGTATCCGAAGCCATAAAAAACTTACAAGTTTTCAAAGAAATATTGTGGAGTTTTTAATAAATGTCATTAGATCATATTCATTCTTATCAAAAACATATATTTAACTAATTAATGGGTATCTTTTTTTGAGTTTCTTTTTTTGAAATAAATTGTCACGTTCTGTAGTGGCCATCCACTCGACTTTACCATACACTTCTGGTTGAGTTTGGTACAAGGGCCTAGATTTTTATTTTTTAACCCCCCCCCCCCGCCGCTTCTCGTCGATCGCCTGCTTCAATCTTGTCAGTTGTTGAAAATATCGGTCCGAATTGAGTGATTGGCCAGATGGGAGTAGCTCATAGTGAATGATTATTCTCCAATTCCAGCAAACACACAGTAAAACCTTCTTGGCCGTAAATCCGGGCTTGGCGATCGTTTGGGCCGGTTCACCGTGCTTGGACCAAGATCTTTTTGGCCTGTTGTTCTCGTATGTGACCCATTTTTCATCGCCAGTCACCATCCGCTTCAAAAATGGGTCGATTTCGTTAAGTTTTAGCAAAGAATTGCAGGCATCAATTCGGTCTAAAAGGTTCTTTTGCGTCAATTCGTGTGGCATCCATACATCGAGTTACTTCTTGAGACCAGCCTTATGCAAATGGTTCCAAACGGATTTTCTGGTTAATCTACAGTTCCTGGGCAATGGAATAAGTGCTCGCATGCCGGTCGGACTCGACAATTTCCATGATTTTATCGACATTTTCAACGATTGCCCTACCAGAGAGTGTGTCATCTTCGACGTCCTTATTACCAAAACGGAATCGTTGGAACCACCACTTAGCTGTTGCATTCGATACTGTATTGGGTCCATAAACAGCACACATTTTTTTGGCCGCCTGCCCCGCTTTTTCTCCTTGGTCATAGTGGAACTGAAGAATGTATCGAATTTTCTCTTTTTTTTACCTCCATTTTGGAACGCTCTAACACACAACTGGCTTCACCAAACACAAAACTCTCAAATAACTTTTTTTAAAGCGTTATGTCACCTTTAAATCGCAGTTTAGAATGGCTAGATCCGACGCATACATCGTGAGATATGGCTCAATAAAATCCATCAAGCGGAAAGGTTTAGAACTTTTTACTTCACCCCATTAAATTCGTATTTAACATTTTTTACTCTTTTTAATCATTTTTTTATTTTTTAAGTTCCTTAAAAAATCTATTCAACAAATTAGTACTTTTTAAATTTTTCACCCCCCCCCCCCCCCGAAAGTTTTGGATTAATTCGCCCAATTAATAATTTATGTATAAATAAAGTTAATTGAGGCCTCTTAAATTCCTTTCAATCCAATTAAAATTGCATTAAGTTTACAATTTAATTACTCATGGTTTCTGTTTGATCTAAAAAATTTCAAATTTTCAACATTGGTTATTTCGAAAGTTATATTTTCCAAGGAAACCGTTGGCAAATATTGAAGTTGGTTCTAAACAAGTTTGCGCAAAAAGTTTCATATCAGTTATTTTAACGTATTTATTCATGCAAATGCCATCAAAGACAACACAATTAAATTTCACGATATTTTTTACTGTAGGTATTGTTTTTGTGTTCTACTATTCTATTCTCTATTAGAAAGAATAAAATATTCTTTACAATTAAGCTTTTTAATACAAATGTATTGATTATCGGATCGGCATTTGCAATCATAACCTAAAATAAAAACTCTGTTTTTATACATCACAATTCTATTAAATAAGTCTAAAAGTGGAAGTAATGCAAAATATCATTTGAGATAACTAGAGAGAGATATTTTTTTTGGATATTTGGTTTTTTCGTACTATAAACGCAAAATAATGAACTTTAAAAAAAAATGGGAAAATTTTTCTGAAGCCTTCCTCTTCATATTTGCTGTTTAAAGTCAGCAGACTAGGCTGAACCTAAATTGCACGTGATCACATTGTTGACCTATAAATTTACAAGAGCCGAACATAAATAAGAATAATTGCAATTTTCTCAATACTTATTTTGAATAGCTTTATAACAGATTATCGTACTAAGGGATTTTTATTCTAAGTGATTAATTTAAATCCAGAACAAGAAAAGTGTAAATATGAAAAAAAATACTACAAAAACACAAATTGATCCAATAACAAAATGTATTTTTATGGCAATAAACTTAAAATAAAATTGTTTAAACAATCAAAATTATTACTTAAGTCACATAAACCATACAATATTTTATTTATTTATTATTTTTTTAATAACAAAAAAAATTAAATTTAATTGAAAAGTTTTTGTTTTGCCGAGAGTAGCAGAGTTGTTGATTCACAAAGAGAAACAAAGAGGCTGTCCTCTGCTTGATGCAAATAAACATTCTAACTGGCTACAAGCTAAAAAACTTCAAAAAATTTTCAATATCCATACGGTATTGACTCCATGAAAAACAATATTTATAATTTAAAAAAGACTGATGATGAAGACCAAGTCTTCGAAACTATAGTCTCAAACAAATAAATAATATATACAGATATAGCATTTCGATATATATGTGTGTATGTTTATTTGCATCAAGCAGAGGACAACCTCTTTGTTTTCTCTTTGTGGACAAAAAAGAATTGTTTCTTTCAGTGTGATATTTGCGTTTCCTTCGCTTATCAAAGCGCACAGACTGCGCCCCTCATGTTCAAATAGTGGCTGTACACACGTTGTACACTATATACACGAACAATACTTTTGACCCCCCTACAGCTCCGAACCCATTTAAGATACAGAGGTGTAACCAAAATAAATCTGCGCGGGTTCGCCCCGGGAGTATGGTGTCTAGACGGAGCTCACTACTCGATGACGTGGAAGCTAGAGGTTGGATTCGATGACTAATGTACTCGTGGAAGGAGATGATATATGGAGTGTCGAGGTGGCAAGGTGTCAGAGGAGACTTGCTTTTGTTGTTCTGGTTTTCGTTTTGTTGTTTATCGTGTGTTTGAGTGTTGTTGTTATTGTTGAAAAGAATTCAACAATAATTTATATATATATATATATATATATATATATATATATATATATATATATATATATATATATACATATATATCTATTCTAAATATCATCAAATATTTAGAAGTTTATTGATTTATAGAAATGGCCGATTGCCTAATTCAAATACAAATATTGTTTTAATAATATAATTATTTGTTGTTTAATTTTAAATTATATAATTGTATTTAATTAGTAAAACCCAAGATTGTTAACCAAGCTTACTTGTTATACATATATACAAGACCCGGTTTGAATAATTATAATATTTTTTAAACAACAAACATTTATTATTTTATTTATTTTTGCCTTCAAGGGACAAAGTGATAACTGAGTAAATTTTCCAGCCAGCACAGAGGCTGAAATTATACACATTGTAATTATGTAATCGATCTTGTAGAGAGTACCAAATTCTAATATTATAATATAGTATAAATAGATTCTGAATTAAGGACCTGAGAAAATAGCTAATCTTGCCCCTGACTTCTGGTGGACTCACTCAATCACTGACTATAGGTACTTCTAATGAAACCTCACATGCAGACAAAGTTTCGAAGAAAATCAAAAAAACCCAAACTTTCTCTCTTTCATCCCTTTAAATAAAGTAGTGAAGATTGTAGAATTAATTTGCATCTACTATGTATGAAATGACTCTAGGATGCTAAAATTCGGCATATGGTAGAGTTTGGGTATTAATAAGGGTGAAAATTATTCACAAAAACTTTTCTACCCTAACCCTTAAAATAAAGAGGTGTAATTTGAAAGGTAAATTAACCCCCCCCCCCCTCATTTCAAAATAAATAAATAAATAAAAATAAAAGCTAAATATTAGCTTACAAAAAGAAGAGAAGAAATTCTAGCCAAAAAACGTCTATGAAAATACAGACCAAATTCGAAAAAGTAGTGAAATCTAGGGGCAGCCAAGTTAAATATGCCAAGAATAATTAAGTTAAGAAAATAGTATTTTCAATTAAAATACACACTTTTCATTTTGAATAATAATCTAGATTTATGGATTTTAATTTAAATTATTTTCATTAACCTTGGCTGGTCACGAATATAGTTCATTTACCGTAATGGCATAATGCGTATCAGCCAAGTTTCATAAAAATAATTAAAATTAAAAATTTAGAATCCATAATTCTAGATTGTCATTTAAAATGGAACGGAAAGTATGCACCAGTGTTCTGCAGACCACGGATTGAGAACTATGGCACTAAGGTACTCATTATAACTTTGATATAAGATTATAAAATAGACTATATTATACCGTTGTTGTGATAAATCTTTATTAGCATAAAGAATTTTGCCTTCATTCCTACTCATTCATTATATACCTAGGTATATTTTATGGAATATACTAAATAAAATAAAAATAAATATACTACAGTAATAAAATATTAATCCATAAACAAATATATATATATATATATATATATTAATAAATATACTAATGTCTCATGAGACAGGCATCTAAAGCAGTGGCTCCAAGTGTCACTGGAGAAAACAAGAGTTCTTTACCAACATCAAAGAGGTTAGCGGAGAGATGTCACTAGAACAAGATAGGATCAAGAGAACAGAGAAATTTAAATATCTTGGTAGAGTGGATTGAGCCTAACTTGTCAGAAAAGGCAGCGTTCTTCGCTAGATTTAATAAGCTGGAAATGGCCTATAGATTGACGAAGAACATCTATAATAAGAGATGTCTATCTCGCAATCTTAAGCTGAATCACTATACTACAGTCAGCCGCCCAGAGGCCCTGTATGCCATAGAGTGTCTGACAATGAACAAAAGAGGGTTGACTGAGAAGTTGGAGGTCAGAGAGAGAAGAATTCTCAGGAAAATCCTAGGACCATCACTAAAAGATGGTGAATATCGGAGACGACACAACTCGGAGCTCTACGAAGAAATAGAAAAACTATCTGACTGTGCAAGAAAAAGAAGGGTATCCTTTTATGGTCATGTAGCAAGATTGCCCCCAAACAGACTGACCAACCGCTTGTTCACCTTCTGGCGGAACAAGAAAGTCCGTACTACTTGGCTAACAGAAACTGAGAAGGACATCAAAGAGCTGGGACTAATTGACTTACAAGACAGACAAACAATAAGACTTACTCTCAAAAAAGTCAAGAGTTTTCAGGAGAAACCGCTTAAAAAAGGCACCCCTTGGTCGGAACAAAGAAAAGAAAGGCACCGGGAAGTGATGCGTACATACTGGGCTAAAATAAAATCCCAACAGTTGAACAAACGTGGTCCTCAATAGGCCCATCCGAAAGCAAGAAGAAGAAATATATTAATTCCAAAAAAATGTTTGCATCAAAATGTGTACTGGAAAAAAATTAAGTATATTACATAAATATAAATTAAAAAAATAGATTATGCAATGCTATCAAATCAGTTATTTGCTATAACGTCTAAATTCAAAATTTGTTAATAAATTAATAGTTCATAAAATTAGTAAACTCACCGAGAGACTTGTCATAAAAACTATAATTTTGGTTTGAATTCAACGAATAATTGAGATTTAAATGCCTATTGAAATATCGATTTTTTCACTAAAAACAAGCTTTCTAAATATATACTACTTATATAGAGATATAATTATAAATAAAAAATCGTTATGGTACTAGGAAAATTCAAACTCGAAATTCCTGAAAAATACTAGAAACCTATTTGAACACTTGGTCATGTTTTAATAAATATTTTTATACTTCTGAAAATTATTAAAAACTAAAAACTTTAAAACTGGTGCTTTTTTTACATGCATGCCTTGGAGGTTTAGATATCATAATTTCCTATTTCCAATTGAAATTAATAAAATATGTTGGTTTTTCTCAAAATAATTATTACTAATTAAAAATTAATCAATTAATTGATTTATGAAATTCCAAGATTAAAATTATGTGAGATTTTGCGACTGTGGGTCAGTGGATAGAGTGTCGGGTCGCTGAGTCGAAGTAAGCTGGTTCGAGACCGAGTCTCGGCAGATATTTGCAGTCAGGCCTCTTGGAAAGCATTGGCAACCTACCAAGAATATAATTGTCTAGTAAACCTCTCCAAACTAGCAGCTCGGAACCGGCGCTGAAAAGTAGGTCCCGTATATCTGTGTAAAAACAACTAAATACACTCAGCACAGGTATATGTGGAGAGGCGCCGACGCCCGTTTCGGGTATGGCACTCTAAGAAGAGATTTTAAAAAGTTAATTATCCTCAGCGCCTGTTGCTGCAACCAGCAAACTCAGAGCGTTCTATATTACGAATGAGTCTCTGTCCAAGTGACTGATTATTCTTTCTAATTAAAGTCTAGCGTAAATATGCATTAGGCATACCTACAGATCTTACACTATTCTAAGTTTAAGCTGTTTATTCTGAGGACTTCTTTTAATCTTAAATTTAAATCAGGACAACAAAGATCTGTTTTTTCACTTTCATGGAATTTTTTCTAAATTCTATTATATTGTGTTATTATTATTATTATTACTTACTTTTAAGAATATTCCATCAACTTAGGTTCAACTTAACAAAACGATTTTTGACCCACCCAAAATTTCCAAAAATTGACTCAGTTATGAATATTTAGAAGTAAAAAAAACCTAGTTTTGAATTATAGTTGTTTAAATTTTGACAATTTTTAAGGGGACAAAAATTCGGCATTTCTTCCATTTTTACCCTTGCTATTATTCTATTTCAAATGGAAATTTGCTGCTTAATTCAAATATGTAATCAAAAATTATACACACATTTAACTCACATTTTTGCCACTCCTGAAAAAACTGGTAGGTGAAGATAAGGGCCCTTTTCCCTGACACCATCACATATTATTGATAAATAAAAACCGGCCAGAAATGATTAATTCATACCTTCAAAGTGACTATCTATTTTCAAGCAGATATTTTATGTTACATAACTAAAGTCAACTATTAAAATAAGTAGGTACACTAAATTCCTACCAAATTCACTTATGGTTTTGATTTTGCAGAACGTGTTAACGATCTTGATGGCCTGGAACCAGTACCCTGTCAACCATGGACTTCGAGACTCCCTAAAATGGCTCAACCGGATCTCGATTATATTGGTGAGTAAAGTGAAAAAAGTAAATTTAATAAAATCAAGAGATTACACATCATAAGATCGTAATTCACTAACTCCCTAGTCAACTTTTTTACAAGCCATAATCATGCGTTATACTGTATTCACCAACTTTTTCGATATAATATAATAATGATCAGGGCTGGCGCAAGGCAGGTTCAACGCGTTCTCCGGAACCCGGCCCCGCGTTTTGAGAGGCCCCGGAGTCTACAAAAATTACCCAATTAAAAAACACCGATTTTGATTAACTTTTTACAGAATGATGATATCATTAGAATCCAGTTCGATATGCAGCCGTTGCACAAAATCATAAAGTGCTAGAGTTACTTTTTTATTAATTTACTCCAAAAATAATTAATAGAAAATTAATGGAAATTAATTGGTTTCTTAATAAATTCATCCAAATTAGAACTTTTTGAAATAACCATCTTTTTCTAAACATAATAAATGAATAATTTTTCAGTTGTATTTCCAAATAGACCAACTAATAAATTTGTTGAAAAGTTTTTATTTTGCCGAGAGTAGCAGAGTTGTTGAATCATAAAGAGAAACAAAGAGGTTGTCCTCTGCTTGATCAAATGAATTTATTTAATGGTCCATTTTATAATCATATCTTTATTTACTGTTCAATCAAATATAAAAAATATTAAAAATAACCATGAAAAATATTACAGTCATGCAAAAAATGTATATATTTTCGCGAAATGTTTTCAAGTATAAAGCTAAAATTTAATACAGTGTAATGTGAAAATACATAGATTGGAATCGAGTTTCATTAGGTAAAATTATCTAAGATTGGCCAATTTATAGGTACTCACAGGAAAGGTTTTCAGATATAAAGCTAAAATTTGGCGCATTAAAATGCAAAAATACGTAGTTGTGTACCAACTTTCAGCTTATTAAATAAAACCATTATAAATTGAAAGTTTTTGTGCCGAGGGTAGCAGAATATTTATATAGTGAAGGAGACAATGAAAGAGTGTCTTCTGCTGGAATTATAAATTTTATTTATAATGAGACTATAGTTTCGAGGGCTTTGCCCTCTTTATCATTCTATTACAATTAATTCACAGGAATTAATATATGAATATGTATGAATCCATTCATACATTAATTCCTGTGAATCAATTGTAATAGACTGATGAAGAGGGCAAAGCCCTCGAAACTATAGTCTCATTATAAATAAAATTTATAATTCCATCAAAAGACACACTCTCATTGTATCCTTCAATAAAACCATTCTATATTGAGAATTCATATTCTCGAGTAAGATTTTCTGATATATAGATAAAATTTTTGAACCTGCTACGCATAAGGTCACCCCGGCCCTGATAATTAGTCATTATTTATTTAACGATGAAATAAATTTATTAGATTCCGGTACATTTGATGGCTGATGTTATGTCAATTCTCTCAATAGTAGGTAACTTAAGTAATTTCATAACGAGAAACTGTTAAAAGGCTCTAAATGGATATTTAATAGAATTTACATATAATATATATTCTATTAATAGAGCCGTTCAAAAATCAATTGGGAATGAACGCTCGATTCAATGGATCTAAACAATTGAATCATTTCCAAACTCACTCTCTCCTGGATAATCAGGGCTAGTCTCTTTTTCCCGATTGTCATAAATCAGGATAATAGGGGACATCTATTCGCAGTATATAGAATTAATAATTACATGTAATGGAATAGGGAATTCGCCCCTAGCTACTTTTGCGGGCGGAAAGTTATTGTTGAAATAAACATATTTCATTCTCCCACGGATTTTTTACCTTCCCGTTAACTAGCTTCCCCCCTCCTTGATTTTATTTATTTATTTACATGTCTTGTATATTTATATAGATCGGTAACGTAAGGGGACGCAGCCCCTGAAGTTAGGTCGCTTTCACCTTGTCTTTTTTTCTAGCGCGATTTCTACTGTACGAAAGCAAAAAAACTCCCTAAATACATGAGACAGTGAAATTGTCAGACAATTATCTTGAATAATGTAAAAATGTAATAACTTTTGTTGAACTTAGAGGCTGATTTCTACATTCATGCAGCGTGATGATAAAAAAAATTAATCGCCGCATATAATATGTAGGTATATAGATAAAGGTATATAAAATTTTGAAGAAAAAATATTTATATTTATTAAATATGTAATTATTTTCAATTTATTAGATTATGTGACTTAATATGATTTAACTAGTTAATAGAGAAATCGAAGCATCGGTATGTACCTTGATATACTGATGCTTCAACAAGGGAGCAGCCTTCAGAACTTCCACCCACCAACACACGGACAGAGTGTTAGGGTTTCTGTACTCAATTTGACTCGACTCGAAATCGTGGAATATTGGGTAGTTACTCGGATTCGGGACTCAACTCTAATACTCGACGAGTCCAAGTTTTTAAAAATAAGCAAAATCCTGCAAATTCAAATTAAACGTATGTAGGAATGTTTTGATCAATTTCTAGATTTATGTTTTATTTAATTTTTTTTAATTATACTCAAGACTCGATTTCACTTTCCATTGTTACATTAAAACTGATGCTTTCAACATGCATATATGACTTAAAAGTTTATATTTCATAATTTCGCATTGAAATTAATAAAATATGTTGGTTTTTTAGAAATAATTATTACTAATTGAAAATTAATTAATTAATTGATTTATGAAATTCCAAGATTAAAATTATGGAGACTTTAAAAAGTTTATTATCTTCAGCGCCTGTTGCTGCAACCAGCAGCTCAGAGTGTTCTATATGATGAATGATTGAGTCTCTGTCAGTGGCTGATTATTTCTAATTAAGGTCTAGCGTAAATATGCATTAGGCATTCAGATCTTACACTATTCTAAGCTTAAGCTGTTTACTCCGAGTCCGAGGACTTTTTTATAATCTTAAATTTTATTTAGGGCAACAAAGATCTGTTTTTTCGCTTTTGTGGAATTTTTTCTAAATTCAATTATATTGTGTTATTATTATTACTTACATACTTTTAAAAATGTTTCATCCACTTAGGTTCATGCCCTTATATTACAATTCAATATTATTTAATTTGGAATAAAATTTACCTTCAAATGGGGATGGGATGTACTGAAGCTACTCGAACCTTAGTCAAATTTTTCAAAAATAAAACTAAAAAAATACTGCGTGTAACCTTTACGCGAAATTGAAGTAAAACTTTTTTGACATTATGGCAAATCGTGGCAAATATTACGATTAAACTAAAAAATAAATAAGTCATGTTAGAATTTAATAGTATCTATTACTATTTATAATATTTGGGTTGCAAAAACTTAAGATATGAGAATTTTTATTGAACTCCAAAATATTAAACGTTTTCGATCATTGATTTGAGTTTAGATTTAAATCCGGACTCCGCTTAGATTCGACGAGTTTCCAAAATTTGGTACTCGTACTCTCCGAGTTCTAAAAACCCGATTTTCCAGAAACCCTAGTAGCGTGGTAGAGAGCTCGCACGATCGACGAGCAGA
>JALMQS010000099.1:25619350-25697477 GCA_024734495.1 Forficula auricularia
GATGCGCTGGGTTCAATAAAACACCCTGAATAAAACGTTTCGGCCTGAATTTATTTGGCCATCTTCAGTTAATTGGGAGTTATATACAAAATGCGGTACACATATGTGATCAAACCAACATTACATACCGCATTTTGTGTATACTCCCAATTAACCGAAGATGGGAGAAACTTTTTATTCAGGGTGTTTTATTGAATTGAAAAGTTTTTGTTTTGCCGAGAGTAGCAGAGTTGTTGATTCACAAAGAGAAACAAAGAGGTTGTCCTCTGCTTGATGCAAATAAACATACACACATATATATCGAGATAATATATCTGTATATATATTATTTATTTATCAATTTATATTTATTATTCAAACAAATAAATAATATATATACAGATATATCATCTCGATATATATGTGTGTATGTTTATTTGCATCAAGCAGAGGACAACCTCTTTGTTTCTCTTTGTGTTTTATTGAACCCAGCGCATCCATCTTTGACTGATACCTCCTCCTTCATCTAAACTAGTTTCATCACAGCTTCGAACTCTAACAACAATTATAATATTATCATCAAAAGTTTGCCTGTTGTGTCAAAGATCAATATAAACACTATCTTTTTAGGCTATAACAAATTTAGAAAGTTCTTATTAAAGAGAGTAGTAGAGTTCTTAATTATATTATAACAGAAAATCAAAATGGGTTATGTGTTATAGATAATTTTTATTATATTCCAGAAACTGTCAAACTCAAGTGCCAAAATTACTATCCAGGACATAGGCAATACTTATGATGAGACGAACCTCTTTTTAAATATACTTATAATCATTTATAAAATTTCAGTAAAAGAACTATAATGATCTCTATACATTTTCATAATAAAATTTTATTGATAAATAATTTGATTTCAAAATTCGATGACTATGGAATGACAATATGAGTCAAATTATCTATAACATCTTAGATCAAGTAGAGGGCACTGTCTTTGATATAAAATCTATATTAATATTTCTTTTAACCACATTTTAATGTTCAATGAAAAAAAAAAACTAAATTGAGATTAATTCTTGCATTGGTTCTTAACATTTTAGCTGCCACAATTCCCTAGTGAAAGATCTTACCCTAATTGGAGTTTAAATTGTAGAGTGTATCTTATTTTTGGGCCCTACATTAAGTTGCTGTTTTAGAAAAGTAAGACTACATTTTCGGATTAATTCTAATATGTTAAATTCAAATAAGTCTGGGATTAAATCGATATCTAATTTTAGCCTTTATTTTGACATAAATTTAAACTAAAAGACCTTGCCATAACAGAGTAGCTAGCAGTCATTTGAGAGCACCAAAATTCATCAATTTTTTAATCAAAGAGAGCTTTTGCTTTGTTTGAGATGGGTTTGCTCTGCATCTCAATAAGGCCACATTTTGCATATTAGCATCATAGTATTCAAATTAAATGTGAAAGGATATCAGAACCACTTGCCATTATTCAATTCGCTTTGAAAGAGAGTATATTAGATTATTCACATGGCTCAAAATATCGTATTTAAATCTTTCTGTAACGTTCTCCGTGAAATTATCTTCGTTATAGATTAACATTCTTCAAAATAAGAATGTTTAGCCAATTTTTTTTTCACTGTTTTGGTTTTTGCTTCACTAAAGCAACCTTTCATTCGAAATCCAAAGCAATCACTTCTGATCTTAGAATTGAAATGCTGATGTCATTCAAGTGTGAGAATATCTGCAAGACAGGCCAACGACGTGCTTTGGATTTCAAGAAACATTTTGTACCACAACTCGGTTATTATACAAGAATTTGCTCTTTCTCCTAAGTTTTTTTTACTCGAATTTTAAATAAAATAATGAAAATCAATATTTTGGCGAATAATAAATCAAGTACTAAATTTTATTTTTTCATTATTCTTGGGCTGCCTTCCATCCATCCATCCATATTTATATTTGGTATATACAATATGTATATTATGTTTATTTGCATCAATCAGAAAACAACCTCATTGATTTCTCTTTATGAATCAACAACTCTGCAACTCTCGGCAAAACAAAATCTTTTCAAAGAAAACAATTTGATTTTTTATTGATTATATTTCCTTAGAATACTGAAAATTTTAAGAAACATCTTATGTATTTAATAAAACAGAAAATTAATTTTATTTTGATTATCTCAAATCATATAGGGTTGAAGAAATAAATAAATAATTGTAAATTTAAGGACAAATAATAAAAACACGAAAGGGCGCTTTTATAAGCATAGATAGCGCCTGATCACGGTAACCTGTGCCAACTTGCAGCAAAACATGTCACTACTTGTAGACCAAGGCGAACGCGAGCTGGTGATTTATTGAAAATAAATATTTAATAATTATAAAAGGGCGCTTATATCATCATCGCATGGTGATTATTGAAGAAAAATAATTAAAATTATACATTTAGCAGGGTCATTATTACCCTCGATAAATATTACATCCTACATATTCAGTTTATTCAAAATATTTTATTTAATAAATTATCTATCTACACACGGCAGTGTGTCAGCCAAGTTCGGAAAAGAACAGGCGGCGCACCGGTCATGTATAAATTTAAACGAACCATTTTGAGCTATTTTCGACCCCCCATAACTCAAAAACTATTAGACCCACACACTTGAAATTTTGAATATCTAATAAAGCCTACTGGAACACCTAGAATCCTAAATTTCATGAATAAACCTATTATAGTTATTGAGTTATTAATGTTTGAAAAGTGCCATTTTTAACACTGACTCACTGACTGACACACATATTAAAAGGTTTTTAATCTAGAGTACTTCCGCTGATCCAAGAATGCTGAAATTTGGCATACTAGAGTGTGGGCTACAATTAAACTAAAAAATCGAAAAAGTGAAACTTTCCCTTTTTCAGAACCTAAAATGAAGGGGTGAAATTTATTATAGGCTTAATTAACATAATATGTTATTATAGTGAAAATATAATCAAGCTAGAACCCTCAAATTTGGTATACTGGTAAAGCTTGACACATTAATAAAGGAAATTGAAAAACCGAAACTTTCCCTTTTTCGGGGCACGAAATGAAGGGGTGAAATTTATGAAAAACCGTCCGAATTTTTAGCAGATATTTTATGAGAAATATTTAATAATTATTAATTTAAATGTTTAAATGTAATTATTTAGAGAAATAAATGATAAAACTTTTCAAAAATTAATGATATCTGACCAAAAACATAAAAGGGGCCAAGTTCTGTACAAACGGCTTCGCTGACAAAAGAGTTCAGATCTAAACGGGTACAAAGTTCCGTAGTAGTTGCTTAAATCATAGTTATAGGAGTGTACAACGTTCTTCAATTGATTTAAAAGAAAATTTATTACGTTCTTTGATAATAAATTTATAACTTGGAAAGTTTTATATCAAACTAAATTGTTTGTAGTATAAAATAATTACCCAATCCTCCCTCCAAATCTCTTCCCCCGTAGTATAAAATAGAACAACTAGCAAAGCTAAATTTTGAGATTGTATTTTCTTGTCTGCGTCATTTAAAGAATTATTTAACAAATTCCAAAATAATTTTATTTCTCTAATTGATAATTTTATATCAATTAAAATAAATTAATAAAGATTCGATATCTTAACAATATTAATATTACCAGGGCATAGTGCGAAACCCTTTGAGGAATAACCGCGTGACGGACGGACGGAAGTGCACATGCTCATTTCCGGCTCATCCTAAAGGCATCGCAAGACACACTTGGTGAACCGGTTCACTCAATAAGACGACCTCGGCCTTCGTTCACAACGAAGAGAACGACATTGAACAAGAGAGGCTTCCTTGTTCACGCTCGAATGCACATTTTAGAGTACAAGAATTCATTCTTGAAATTAAAATGTTTTTATTTTTTTATTTGTCAAGTTCATTGAAACCCCACATTTTTATATAGATATAATTTTTATATATTTGCTTTTCATTTATTAATCATGTTTACTTAAAACCTACACCGCTTTCCTTAGAGGTAATATTTTTCATGATTGAATAACTGTCGACACAATAAATATTTGATTAATTGATTATTATATTATTAACATTTATTAAATACACTACCAGCTACCAGCTTATACTATTTTTAATATTTTTACATTATTATGAGAAAAAGTGGAGAGAATTCTGTATATAATGATAACAAACTTAGTGTGGCCGAAGGACCGGAGGGCCTTACTCTTGTTGAGAGCTAATCAGAATGTCTTCGGGTATTCTAGTGTTCGAGTCCTTTACTTTGATATTTAATATAATTTAACTTTACCATATAGGGTATGGTCAAGTATTGTAATCGTGCACGAAAACAGTGTTTTTTTTCGAAATATCTCAAAAACTGCTGAAACTATTTTGATTAAAAAAACTGAGCGAAACCATGGCATTTGGGTCTACAAAATAGCCCTAATAAGTGAACATAGAAAAATTATATTTTTCGAGATAATAATTGTTTTATCAAAATGTCTGGTAGTACGTTACCAAATTTTTGTGGACGAGCTAGCTCAAAAACTAGTGTGAATATCAAAACCAAATTTCAAACGTAGTTTTGATGCATTAAGATTAAGAGCTGATTAGATTTTGGTGCATATCGATCCAAAATTAAGAGGGGTGGAGGGGGGTTAAAAATTAAAAATCTAGGCCATTTGAGAAAACTCAACCAAATTTTGTATACATAATCAGTGGGCCCCCAGAAGACTAAAAATGCAAAAATTAAAAATCTAGGTCATTTGGGGGAGGGGGGTGTAGGGTCAAAAAATTAAAAAACTAGACCCTTGTATACCAAACACAACCAAATTTTGTATACATAATCCGTGGGCCTCAGAAGTCTAAAAATTCAAAAACAACCCCCCCTTCTACATGATTATAAATAATTTTATTAAATATTAAATATAAGTGAGGGGCCAGGTTGTATGGTAACAAGTGGATGGCCACATCAGAACATGTCAGTTGATTTAATTAAGACTTCGAAACTATAGTCTCAGAGATATATTAAAATATTTATACTCTAATCATTGGTTGAAATTATTTTATTTATAAAACAATTTGTTTTTCTAATCTATGTCCATTATTGAAATTATGTTTTTCTATCTGTCAATTTGTGATAGAAAATTGATATTTGCTTCTGAGTCAGTGGAAATTTTCCTTGTCGCTCGCCAAGCAGAAAACAAAAATACCATGATAACGATTAATGGTCTCACTCAAAAATCCAACTATCTAGAAAACATGTAAAAATAAATTGGAAAATTAGATATGTTTTAATAATAATTAAGTTCTTACTTCTTTTGAGACAGAAGTAGAAAAAAATAGTATATTTTTAGGCGTAAAATTACATTCGTACTTGCCCTTTCAAGTATGAAAATTTTCCTTTGCGCTTATAATTTTACACAATATGGTATCATCTTAACGAAACTATAACTGTAGTTTAAATATTTCTTAAGATAAATTAATTTAATTAAAAATATTTATAAAAAGCAGAAGACACAATCTTTGATTTACTATATAAGAGTTCAATTTGTCGATAAAAATAGATTTTAAACTAAGAAAATCACAAGAGGTTTATTTAGATCCAAGATGGAGTGGATTATTTTTAATTATATATCAGAATTGTTGTTTTTAGTCCTTCAGGAATCAAACCTGGGTGCCAAAATTTGCAATCCGAGCCAATTGGCTACCCTTTGAACTAAACCCCTCGACATATGTATCGCAATAAAATATTTCACTCAAAGATTTAAATTTAAATTTGTAAAATTCCGTGGATTAGTGATTCTAAATTTAAACACATAACCATTCTATATAGTTTAAATAAGCTGACGTGTTCTGATGTGGCCATCCACTTGACTTTACTATACAACCTGGCTCCTAAAATTATTTATAATTATGTAGGGGGGGGGGGGGGGGTTAGTTTTTGAATTGTTAGACTTCTGGTGTCCCACTGATTATGTATACAAAATTTGGTTGAGTTTAGTAAATAGCAGAGATTTTCATTTTTTGACCCTACACCCCTCCCCCCCATTTGGGGCGGTTAGTTTTTGCATTTTCAGACATCTGGGGGTCAACTGATTATGTATACAAAATTTGGTTGAGTTTGCTCAAATGGGCTAGATTTTTAATTTTTAACCCCCTTCCACCCCCCTTAATTTTGGGTCGATATGCACCAAAATCTAATCAGATCTTAATCTCAATGGACCAAAACTACGTGTGAAATTTGGTTTCGATATTCATACCCTGTATGGTAAAGTAAAAAGGTGGTTAAATGTAAATGAATTTTAATTTACTCGATGAATTTAAGAAAAAGCAGCTGTGAATCTCATTGAAATTAATTTTAAGAATACTCATACTTATTGGTAAATGATCCCAATGTCTTTAGCTATGCTAATTTAGAAGAGATTTTAATATTGACTCCCTAATCGACAAATTCATTGAACATAAGTTAATTAATAAATTTATACTTAGCGTTGTTATAAGGCACTCATTCATTATCTTTTGTAATTTTGAAATATCAATAATTACAATAAATGATTTATTTATCCCTACATACACACACATTCGAAAAACATGATTATAATTAAATTTTTTTATTCATAAACTTTTAATTAAATTGTGTTTATAAATTGAAATAAGTAGAAATCGATAGGTATACATATATCTAAAAAAAACATCCGAACTTGTTAAGAGTTAATTAAATTTGACTGCACTTGAAATTATTAATTTGTTATAAAAACTCTTGAAAAAAAAAAATTTTTTTGCAAGACATTTTTTCTGGAGAGAGATGGACTGGTAGAACTTTTAATTGAAAGTAATGGAAGGCAGCCCAGGGGTAGTGAGGAAAGAAAAAATTAACACATATCCAAATAAGGTGTAATTTATTGGAATCCTTCCTCCTTTTCTTTCAAACCGACGTTTCGGAGGATTCTTCCCTTCTTCTTCAGGATTTCAAGGGGCCAATGAAGGAAACAAATAAAATGCTGAGAGAGGAAGGAAACAAATAAAATGCTGAGAGAGGAAGGAAGCATTTTATTTGTTTCCTTCATTGACCCCTTGAAACCTTGAAGAAGAAGGGAAGAATCCTCCGAAACGTTGGTTTGAAAGAAAAGGAGGAAGGATTCCATTAAATTACACCTTATTTGGATATGTGTTAATTTTTTCTTTTCTCACTACCCCTGGGCTGCCTTCCATTATTTTCAAATAAAAAAAATTATATTTTAAAAAAACTAAAAAACACACTTCTAAAAAGTACAAAATAATGTAATACTTAATCAAAAAGTGTGGGACGCAGAAACATGTTCTTTTAATTAATTTCGACAAAGTGCCCACGCTTTTTTATTAAGTATTATATTATTTTGTACTTTTTAGAAGCGTGTTTTTTAGTTTTTTTTTAAATATAATTTATTTTTTTACTTTTTAGTCATAATTATTTTTTGCGGAATTTAACAGAATGAAATGTATTTATTTTTATTATTTTTATATAGAAATGTTTGCAGAATTTAACAGAACAAAAGTCACATTGAGCTAATATAAAGAGTGTAAAAAAGAAAAGTTATAGAAGTAACGGTTCCAATACTTTTTTGATTCAATGTGAAGCAGCATATCTATAAGGTTGAAAACATAGTGGAACTAAGAGCAAAAAGTATTCGAAGTGGCGAAAACAAACGCGTTTTAATTAAACACTTAGCTCGTTTATAACACAGCATTGTAGATAGCACTGGACAAGTTTGTTTTGCCCCTTTGCTCTCCTCTTCACTAGGTTATTAACAAAAGTCCGGATTAATTCAAGCATCCAAGAAGAAAAAAGAGGAATAATCACGGATCGGGCGTAGCCGTAGCCTCATTTTCGTACTTGTAAAAATCATATATTTCACTTAAAGGAAGAATAAGGCGCCCCAAAGATTAGTGATAGCCTTAGTTTCGTTAGAACAAATGCCTGGGCAATTAAGGGAGCTGGGCAAAGAATTTCCTATTTTTTTAAATTTAAAATATAAATTACTAGGTAGGTTTCACATAAATACCTACATAGTATTTTATATTTTAAATTTTAAAAAGTTTCTAAAAAATATTTCAAAAATTTTCTTTACTTTATTTAAAATGTTTTAAGAACCTACACCATTCTCCCTTAACAAAATTTCCTATTAATTAAAGGAGACAATAAAAGAGTGTGTCTTCTGCTGGAATTATAAATTTTTATTTTATTTATAACGAGACCATAATTTCGAGACCTTTGCCTTCTTCATCAGTCTATTTCAATGTATTCACAGGAATTAATGTATGTAACTAATAAACTAGTCTCGTTATAAATAAATTAAAAATTTATAATTCCAGCAGAACACACACTATTTTATTGTCCCCTTCAATTTATAAAAATTCTGCTACCCTCGGCAAAAAGAAACTTCCAATTTAATTTCCTATCAATTTTTTGGCTCATTTTGGAATTGCATCCACTATGGACTATGGTAAGAAAGCCTTCTTTGAGGGTCTTCTTCACGAGATGAGCCGTATTCATACACCAGCGAATTCGGGCCTTGGATACGTTAATAAGTTTAATGAACGTAAAATAACGTCTGAACTAGAATAGAAAATCAAGTTTTCTCGAGGCAGATTTTGCTTCAGAAAACAAAAGTAATGAAGTCATTCCATGAGTGGTCAGGCTCCACCTAAAGCGTCACTTCACTAAGTAATTAGCTAATAAAATTAGCCAATAAACAAAAGAATAATAAAAAAATTAAAATCACTCGGATCCAAGTGTTTTTACTATGTTTTTTCAAATAATCATTGTAGTATTAGTAAAATCTAATAGTAAATGTTTTCATGTGATTTAAAACCACGTATTTAAATAATTGCTTTTCTTTCTCCTTGTATGTGAAAAATTATATATTGATAATTTTTAAGACCTTTCAAGGGTTGAAAAAACTTTCCTTATGACGAACAAACGGGCTATTATTCATAATCAAGGCCATCTTCAAATACCTGCTTTAAATATGTATAGAGTGATTTGCGAACGAATAAAATATTTGATTTTATAATATCAAAAATATACAACTTATTATAAGTTATATCCAAATTATATTTTAATATTTATACAGATAACTTATCGGTATTTAATTTTTTATGATGAATTTAGTCATTTACTTCTTCTTCTTTAAGTGCCTTGTCAGGTCTCCCTGGCGTTGGCGATCCCACAGCAATTTACTAATAAACTATATCGATTATGCGATAAGTAAATTTCTAGTTTACACCTTCTCTACTTGAAAAAACTATAATTTAAATAGCCTAATGGAGGAAAAGCAGAACCATTCAAAATTACAGGACTTTAGTTGCAGAATTTAAACTGTTTAAATTTTTTAATAATTATTTTTGATTCCTATACTTTTTGTTTATTTTTTTTATTTTATTGACAGAATACTCATTGTAAATCGAGTTTGATCTAGAAAACTGAAACTTCTCAAAACGGCTCAATAACACTATTTTTGTTTAGCTACCGCTGTTCATGGTCTCTCCCAAATAACGATTCGATTTTTTTTCCTGATTTTCCGCATTTTTCACCTGTAAGTCACAAGACTAGAGAGTTCGAAATCCAACCAGTTCTTAAAATTAAAATTAAACATTTTTTATTTTGTACCTAATGAGTTCTTTGCTTATTTGAGTATGAGCTCTCTAGTAATCTTTTACACAAAGAAGTCGGCCACAGACCAAAATTTCTATGTCTAAAACTGATCAATTTTTCAGGCATAAATAATAAGTAAAAAGAAATTTCGAAAATTGCTGATCGAATTCAAAATAAGGTACTTTGCCGACAATAGCAGATTTGTTTAATTATTATATAAGAAATGTATTAAATATTGTAACTTCTGTTTATATGCAATATTTTTATTTATTTCAGACATAGATTCTTTGTCTTCTATCTAATATTAATATTTCACAATGATATTAAAAGGAATTTCAGTCCAGGATATGTAAGAACGATTTTCTCCCGAAATAAGTATATAAATTTAATTCGGACTAAAATTTTATTAAATTTTCATGAAAAACATTATTTTCATCAAATAATTGGAAATTTTCATTTACTTATATGTATATTTAGACACCTACCCATAAATTTTTTGGAGATGTTAAATAATAATATGGGTACCTATATGTATATTTTTTTATTTATTGTTTTTTTATTTAAAAGAAAAATCTTACTCTATTAGAATTTTGAGATCATGTATACAAAATCATACATCTAGGTTCTTTCATAATGGACTCCAAGTCTGTTTTTTCTTTTAATCAGGTATATTGTCTTTTAGCTTCTATTTAAAATTTGTGGACGACCTCTGGACTATGTAGGTATGTATTTATATAAAAATATTGATTGGCATAAAATCAATATTAAATACAATTATAGAAGATATTTAATATATAATATTTTCATGGATTTAAATTTAATGTAAGCTATTGGAGGAGTACGGGCTCTTGGGTACGTGCCTAGTTTATTCATTTGTATTAAGCAGAAGACACAATATTTAATTTATTCCTTATAGATTGTAATATTATTTTCACTTTCATGTTGTTTTTGACAATCGAAACAACACGCTCATCAAAAATATTATTTAAAACTAGGCGAGAGAACCGGAATTCACATAAAAATTTTCATTTCATTATTCTGCTAATTTCTATTTAGAAATGTCTAAAATGGGAAGAAAAATCATTTTCATTCATGCTTTTTACGTCTGCCTGTCTGTATATGCCTGGATTACGATACACACGATAACCCAAGAACGTAAAGTCGAAGAAAGCTCATTCTGGTAAGAAAATGTTTGGAACTCTTCAACAAAGAAGTGATTAGATTTTTAGCTTGAAAACTTCCAGTTCAAAATGCAGAATACAAAATTCCATTTGTTATATGGGGGGCTATTGAACGGTTGCAGCTAATAAGCTGAAATCGGGGGCAAAAGTTTGTATTAATTAACTACCTTTCTGGGCCAAGTTTTACCTTTTTTCGATAAAATCGTTAACTAACAAAAAAATCGCAAAATTACTAGATTTTGGCTTTTCTAACATCTTTTGATTCTAAAATGCAGAAAAACAAAAAATCCCAATTATATGGGATCAGGATTAACTTTTATTTTCCATGAAAAACATTAGATTTTATCTGAGAGGGAATTTGAAAAAAATGTTTGTAATTATTAAACTACATTTCTACACTCTATGTGTATCTAAGTTTCAGCTTTCTAGATTAAAATGTTTAGTGAGAAAAAATTATCAAATCAGTAAAATTTGCGGAAAGCGTACCGAGCCTTGGAAAAGTTTTCACATCTCGTATTTGAAAATCCCGGGAGTAATGTGATTGATAAGTAAATATATAATGTTGTCGCTCACCGTGTTGGCATTGTAGTTTCCTTCTACATTTCGAGCGTGTGAATATTTTCCATTGGTGGCCCCCTCATGCGAGGTGGCTTATTGACACTGACACTGACAGTGACAAACTGACTGACTGATAATAAAGTAAGCAGCACAGTGTGTGCTCGGTCTGACTCCTCTCGTCAAATGAACTGCTCTGCACTCTAAAGTTTACGCAGCAAGGAGGAGAACCCGCTAGCCGACTCACCGACAACCAACAAACATACAAACAAACCAACCGGATTGCCCACGAGATGCACTGCAATTATTTTCATTTTTATTGTCAAAAAAGTATACTACTACTTCCTTCTCAAGAACAGTAAGCAGAAGAAAGAAACGTTCTTCATTTAATCCTATATAGTATTACATTATTTTTATTTCTTCTCACAATTAAAATTTCAGACAGCTGCAAATAGTTTTAGAATGACAAAGCGACCCAATTGATGGCTATATTCATCTAAGCATTAAAATTAATTCTAATTTATATAGTACTTTTGACAATTCTTCTTCGAGAGGCATACTCGATTTTGAGCGTTGACTATTAATATGAAGTACATCCTTTGAATAGTAATTTTCCTGGGAAAAAAGATTATAGGGAGTGGTTTCCCGTTGCCTTATCTTTAACTTACTTTCACAATAAGATATTTCATTAAAATTAAATAAATAAATTTATTTCTTGACCCGTTTAGAGGCACAAGTCCTCGGTGGCTAGGTCAATCAGGCATCAATACAAACTTAATTATAACAAATTAAAAAATAATAAACAATTACAAAAGCAAAAAACATTGATTCATGTCAAAAAGTAATTTAAAATTTCCGGGCAATGTTAATGTCCTATTTGCCAAAGAGAGTAGTTAATAAAGGGAAAACGCCTTTCAAGATTCATTTAGGTAGCTACGGAACTTTTTTTTTATGAAAATGATGAGAGAAGGAGTTAAACCAAAAAGGTGCAACCCCTAAAGGTCTGGGTTGGCCCCTCCATCGTGAAAAGAAGAAGAAAGAAATTTATGGGCTGGGCGGGGGTCGAAGGTATCTGTGGATACGGGTTTTAAATAGCTGAAGATTATAAGTCGCGGGAAAGATGGTGGCAGGGAGCGAGTTCCAGTCTCTGGAGGTCATAGGGATAAAAGAGTTGGCGAAAGCGCTTGTTCGATTTTTATCCAATTTGAACGCGAAGGGGTGCTGAGCGTTCGAAAACCGCGTGTTTCTCGTAAAGAGGGCTTTAGGGAGGATAATTGATTTCAGCTCGACTGAACAGACACCGTGATAGTATCTGTAGTACAGGGAAAGGGCAGAAACGGTTCTTCAGTGAGCCAGGGTGTCGAGTGAGTTGGTTAGAGCCGGGTCTCCTAATAGTTTAATTGCTCGTTTCTGAAACTCATGAATGACAAAAAATATTTTTGATCACCGTGTTCAAATTGAATTTTTGTTGGTTATTAAAAAAATCAATCGAGAAAGCAATGGTAACTATTTATTGTCAAATCTTGAATTATTAAAAATATGCAAAATATTTCTTCAATATTATTTTATTTTTAACCAAAAACCACACCTTCGTCTCTTTCGCACAAAATTGTTTTAATATTTCACCTAAAATCAACACCGCATTCTTTAAATATTGATAAAGAATAAACCAATGATTGTATCTTCAGCTCAATCTAAATATTTTTATAAAAAGAAAATCCAAAGAAAACACAGAAATAGGAATAAGAAAAGACAAATAAATATTTCAAAATTTTAAGACTATATCATAAAATGTAGGAATAAATAAACAAATTAGGTATATTTATTTCAAGAGCGTACAGAGTCTTGAAAAAGTTTGCATTTTTCATCCAATTTATAAATTTAATTGAAAATTCTTAGAGGTGTGAACAAAATATTTTTTTAAAAACAAAAATTTATTTGAGTTGAACGTTTCGTCGATCTATTTTGACTTTTTTTCCAAATCTACATTGTAGATATCTGATCGAAATAGATCTCTACAAACTCTCAATTTAATTTATAAATATTTAATGTAGATATTTAATAAAATTTCAAAAAACAAAATAATTCTTTCGGGTAGACGGAAGATGAGTTAATGTGCAGAAGATGAAGGCAAGGTCTTTAAATCTATATTCTCAAATAAATACAAATATATATTAAAATGATACTGTCTGAGTGTCTCTATAAATATTTCATTCTTTAAAATTATATTTACGATTCCAAAAATAAAAGCCTTCTAGTGTCTGAATAATGTCTGCACTCTGTCTGTCAGAGAGCATTGTAGCTCTAACTCAGAGGTCGGGGAACTTTTTTAGCTATTACTCCAAAATATTTTTCCATAGGTCGCTATTACCCCTACATGAAAAGCAAAAAAAAAAAAAAAAACGCAAGGTAAATGTATCTTATCTTATTTTATTAAACGAGCAATTTTTGTATATATATTTAGAATCTGTTTGTCGAAAAAGGCCTCTAACGATTTGGATGGAATTCACGGGTTATGGGGGTTTTTGTGTTGAAAATTCGATCTATCTTGGTCTCATCTTCGGCTAAGTTGTTTTTGATGGGTTTTTTGTTAATTGAAATAATTATTCACAGGTGGTTGTTGGAATAAAAATTTATAATTACATTTCTTTCAATTTATTTTTAATAAAATGAATTGGTTTTTTTTATTTTAAATTGCACTAATAGATCATTACAAATGTTATTTTATATTATAATTTGCCAATTTGATTAAATAAAGGTATTTTTCTATAAAATAATTTAATAGAATATCAATTTTATTCTCTTAAAAAATCCGACAATTCGAAGGATCATACCTCCTTCTTTAAGATTTAAAAGGGTCAAAATAAAGGAAGGGAGTGTAAATTAGTAATGTCGCAAAATAAAATAAAATAAATGTTTTAATCGTTCATATCTCGTCTTCGTCGCAGAGCCTTGAAATTTGAAACTTAAGCTACTTAGAGCCAAAAAGTTACCGAGCATCGCTCGGTGCTCCAAGCACTTATTTATTATTTATTGAATTAATTGGAATTTACATGAAAACTATCTGTAAGTAAATAAAAATAGTAACCATTAACATAATTCAAACGCTTTTATATACGTTTTAGAAAAATGATGTTGTTTCATTTTCGCTAAAATTACTTCAAAATTAGAATTTTTTGACGTGAGCGCAATTTGAACACAGTCCTCGGCATTCAGACGATTTCTGTTCTTTCCGGGTTTAACTGACTGCTTTTTTTAAAAAGACTTTGGTTAAAAGATAAAAGTATACGAAAACTCATCATGACAAAAAACGCATAACGTTTATTAATGTTTTGATATGTATTTTTTTAACTTTGATTAATTTTACGATTTTGAATTTCTGGAAAAGCTATCAAAGTAAAAATACTATAATAGTTTATAAAATAAAATTAAAAAAATGTCCTTATTACCCCTGATAGATTCATTGTTACCCCATTTGGGGTAATTTACCTCGGTTCCCCGACCGCTGCTCTAACTAAATAAGATACGTGCTTGAAATTTATGAGCCAAATAAATTCACATTAACTCGCATTAAAATAAGAATTTTGGCGAGAGCCAAATTTTAGCGAGGTCTAAAATAAAAAATATTTTCATCTTTTGATAAGTCGAATTAGGCTAAATTTTTTAAAATTTAATTCACTTAGCGGTATGTGTGGGCCCAAACATTTCCATTTTTAGACGATTTTTGTAATATGGAATTATTTATTAACATCCAGAGAGTTATTTTTTCACTCAAATATCAAATCCAGATTCACACTCGCAAATCAATCAATCATTTTTTAGCTTGTATCAAATCGGTAATTACCTTACAACTTAAAAATTTCTATTCATTAAATTTAATTAAAATTAAATTATTATTTAAAAATCTTTCTATGGTTTTTCCAGTGGCAGAACGAGCCAGATGGTTTTCGGATGGACGGCGATACAGAGGGTCACTGAACCTCGTTTAACGGTTTGACGACTACGCAAAGTCGTCGTCGTCGCAGTCTTTCTCCAAGAGATCAAATCTACTTCATCATCGCCATAATCATCATCACCGAAGCACTCATTAAAAGGGCATTTTAACGTCAACAACAAATAAAAATAACTTCCGGGATTATATCTAACATTTAAATAATTTAAATTTTATAAAAATATTACTAATTAAATTCTATATACCGTGTTAAAAAAGAAATAATATACAGTCGACTCCCGATAATTCGAACCTCGATACTTCGAATTTTTCGATAATTCGAACTCATCAGCTCTTAACTTCGGTAAATCGAAAAAATACTGTCAATTTTGATACGCTCAATAACTCGAAATCCTTTTCGTAATAAGAGGGTATGAGAACGTTCTATAATTAGAACTAGGCCACTTCCCCTCTTTATAATTCGAATTTTTCCTAGCAAAAAACTATTCTTAATTTTTTAATTAGGTATGTTATTATCTAATGCAATGTTAATACATATGTAAAAAATTTTGTTCTTTTTTGTCGTTTTCATTATTTTTATTTTTTTACTTGAGGCTATATATATATGTAAGCTCATACATATTTTCAAAAATATAATAAAAAATCTTAATAATTCAAATTTTTTTTCTTTCCTCTTGATAATTAAAACTTCTTGATAATTCGAATTTTTCTTGTAGTCTCTTGGATTTCGAATTATCGAGAGTCGATTGTATTTTAACTCACATTGATCTGTTTGAAAAGAATGTTTATTTTTGTGTTTTTGGGAAGATTCTAAAATATTGATGCTTTACATTTTGGAATTTCCAAGTTCAATAATCTGACATTATGAAAATTTTGTTTAGGATTACTCAATAATTTATATCTATACGTTTTGATGGTTGATGACTGAAATTTTTTTTATCTCGATGTGAAATATCATATTGAATTCAATCTTGATAGAATAATGTTAAATTGTATTCCTTGTTATTATTAATATTATCTGTTTCTAATATGAATGAAAGAACATTTTTCTGACTTAAACGAGGCTCGATCCTGAGAAAGCGAGATTGGAGATCGATTGCGCTATCCCAGGGGTCTCCAAACTACGCCTCAGAGGCCAAATCCGGCCCTTGAAACTTTTCCATCCGGCCCGCGGCTACATCAGAATTAATTCACAAATATTTCCTATATCAAATATTAAGTTCATATAATAGCGTATTATTAATATAATTTCCATATAATATGTTTATCCGGCCCGTCCATAGTTTCACAATGTTCACATGTGGCCCTATCTCTAAAAAGTTTGGGAACCCCTGCTCTATCCATTAATTTATCGGCTCCTCTTCTTTTCTAAGTAATTACTGCCAAATTAATAAATAATTGTGGACCTAGCGTAATGCCTCTAAACTCTAAAATGACACATATTATTCCACACTTAGATTATTATTCATTTAAAAAAATTACCAGAAGGTTAATATTGCTTTATAAAATATCCAGCTAAAGAACTCAAAACGCTGATTTGAATTGAATACTAATAAATTACAGAACTAGTTATGGACATCTTAATTTAAATCAAGTATAAAATAATTTCATTATTATCGGAAATTTTTATTTATTTGAACATGAATTCTTTGTCAAATATTTTTTAATTTATATCAACAAAAAAATTCGAAACATTTAAATTAATTAAATATAGGTATGTTTAGTTAAAAGCGAGAAAAAAAGATGTTCATGTTTAATGAAAATTTATGATATCAAGATTCATATTAGTTATTAGAGATGAGAAGTGAAATTCTTTTACGAAGAAATGAAACAAAAGCATGCTTATTCATTAACAAATTACTAATATATGTTGCAATCTAATTTTCAATATTTACATTTTTTGTTATCTTATCATATTTTTAATTAATGAAATTTCCCATTTGATAATGATGATGAGCAGCCACAACGCCGCTCAACTATCAGGTCTGGAATAAGACCTTGACCCTCTACTATTATTACTGAAGGTAGAGAAAGCAATCACTTTTGAACAAGAGATTCGCCATAGATTGGCTATCATCTTAGAATAATAGAATAAGAAAAAAGATTATGAACGGCATGATTTATTTATTTTACGCGGTACAATCTGCAACTACAACTCATAGGTGGCCAAATTATTGAAATCACTAAAAAAAATTCAATTTTTACTTTGCTTATTCTCATTTAGAATCTCTGAAACCTGGATCATGTTGAGGGTCTCACTAGGTTTACTTACCACAATAATTCTTAAGCGTGTCAAAATTTTGTTTTTCCAAAATGAAGTAATTTCTAGCTTTATAGTTTCCAATTTATGGTAAAAATGGAAAAATCCAAAAAAAAAGAATGAATTGTTATAAGATGATTTAAGGCTGTAGTTTATGATCTTAAATATTTGTCATACAAGTTTGTATTAATTAATTGCGACTTCGTACCAAATTACAACATGCTAGCTCAAATCATATCATATCATCTCATCATCATATAATTGAATAATCAAATTTGCAGAGAGAGTACTGAGTCTTCAAAAAGTTTTAACTTATTCGTTGAATTTTATTTTCACTCTACTTCATGTAAGTATCCAAAAGAATTGTTGTTTTGTGTAAATAAAGTAAAAATTATAAGATATTTGAAATACTTTACTCGAATTTTCTTCTGATTTTAAATAAATGTCTGTGTGCTGTAGTCAAATTTTATCTGCCCTGAACTTAAAAAACAAATGAGAATATCAAAACATTAAATTGAAAGTTGAAAGTTTTTGCCGAGAGTAGCAGAATTTTTATATATTGAAGGAGACAATAAAAGAGTGTGTCTTCTGCTGAAATTATAAATTTTATTTATTTATAACGATAACGTTATAAATAAATAAAATTTATAATTCCAGCAGAAGACACACTCTTTTATTGTCTCCTTCAATATCAAAACAGTTAATATATAGCTACTTAAATATTGAGTTTAAGAGCTGATTAGATTTTGATTGAAGTTGGATCACACAAACTGATGTTTACTCAAATTACAAAATAAATCTAACTATATTAGATATTACGGGTGAGAATCGGAGTGATCCAAGTCCACATTTCTTTATTTTGAGAAATTGAAGTTCAAAGTTTTCAGATCCATTGTTTTTAAATTGACATAGTACGTTTATTACACTGAGTTTTAGAAGATACACAACTAAAACTACTATGGGACCAAGTGGATTTGGTTTATTTTGTAAAAAGAAACTTTATTTGTCTTGTACATTAACATGTAAAATTTTTTAAAAATAGACTTGGTTCACTCCAATTTTCAGCCGACTATTTTATATTAAAATCTACCATTTTATCAAATTCTCAATTGAAAATAAGAGAAAAAAATATTTCAAAGACTTAGTACACTATCATCATTTTTTTATTTTTCGGCGAACGAGGATTTCATACATATCTGAGGATTAACTAATTTACCTGTCAGTAAAAGATATTAGACCGATTGTACGGAGGTAAATAAGATTATATTTTGCTCAAATAGAAAACATTGTTTGGAAAATTATTGGCAGAAGCCCTGAAAACTCACCCAAGAAATTAAGAGTAAAAATCAATTTGAATGATGGGATAAAGAAATTCTAGTCGTTTTGTTTCTCTATTCACGAAAATATTTTATATGCAGAAGAATAGCAAAACACCAAAATTCATTATGTTGTTTTCGTTTCAAGAATTCGTCATTGCCATCACACACTGTTTTGTCCTAATGCGGTATAATTTTGTAAAAGGTCAAAAATAATTCCTACTTTTCTAAACTAAAAAACATTCTGACCTTTTTTTTCAATTACTCGTAAGCTCGGTCAAATTAATATTGTTTTAGGTTAAAAATAAAATAAAATGAGAGAGTCTTCTGTTTTTTAAATAAAATAATTTTTAATTATTTCTAGAGACTATAGTTTCGAAGGCATTGCCTTCATCATCAGTCTATCACAAATATTTCAAATTAGTTACAAATTAAGATTTATACATAGAAAATTTTGAAAAATATATAATGTCTTTTTCTTCATGTTTCCTCTTGGGAGTTTAGAATATAACTGGAAACTATAGTCTCTAGAAATAATTAAAAATTATTTTATTTAAAAAACAGAAGACTCTCTCATTTTATTTTATTTTTAACCTAAAATAAATACAATTCTGTTACCATCGACAGTGAAATCTTTTATTCAACTAATAATTAATATTGTGTTTTTTTTTGCTTTTTTATATTTAAAAGGGTCTGAAACGTGGAGAAAAATCATTTTCATACAAGATTTTATCCGTCTCTCTGTCTGGAATCCGATATCCACAACAACGCAAAAATGTTAGCTTGTAGATAGTTCGTTCTAGAGTCAAAATGTTTGAATTTTTCAGTTTGAAGTCTGTAATTTTTGAATTTCTAGTTCCGGAACTTACAAATGACAAATGCTTACGGAACTTACAAATGCCAATACATATATCCCCATGACTTCAAGGAACTGGAACTCTCTCCCAGCCTCCATCTTTCCCAGCACCTATAATCTTCAAACCTTCAAAACCGGGGTGCATAGACACCTACGTCTACACCCTCTCACTTAATCAACTTTCCCTTCTCTTCGGTAATGCAAGGGCCTTTCGAGATCCATAGGAGCTGCATCTTTACTGGTGCACCCCTTCTTGCATTCGATTGCATTAAAAAAAAATGATGGAAATCATTAAAAAATAGGATTATTTACGCGGAAACATTTGAATAGATAATGAGCTTAATTTGGCTTAAATTTACATTATTGAGGTGTTTTCGGCTAAAAGTGTTCACGGACAAAAATATGCCTGGCGAGTGCTAGTTGGACTCACATACTATATCTTGCAAAATACTCGAGATATCATATTAGCTCTTTTTTTTATAAGGAGTGATTGAAGGAATTTGTGGAATTTTTTTTTATAATTTTAAATTTTGCCACTTTTGAATTCCGACAGGTAGAAAAATACCAATTTTGGGGCACTCCTAATCTGTCATTTTAAAGTTAATTAAACATAAAAAATATAGCTTAATTCTACTTAAAGATTTCTCACAGCCTATGATAAAAAAAAAAAAAAAAAAAAAAAAAAAATAAAACCGCACAAAATTCAACCATCCCCAAAATTATCATTCAATTACAATTTAAGGTAGTTCTTTCACAATTGCAAAAATTCAAGAAGTTTTCGAAACTTGGAATATAAGTCATTAAAAGCATAATACACACCCTGTTAAAATTTGAAGACGATTTATCACACCAAACATGAAATAATTGCAATTAAAAATTGAATTTTTTACACATGGTAGATTGGGGGGAAAATTATCATTATTTTATTTTTTTTCATTGAAGGATTTTCACCATCTTGATGAAAAACTAATATTTGTTAGAATAATATATTAATTTAAAAATTTGTTAGAATAATATAGTAACTTAAAAAAAAAATTGAAATTATAGTTTTGATAAAAATTATAAAAAAACAACAACATATTTGGGCGATTATTTTTAGTGGAGGGAATATAATATCAATGGCTTGGAAACGATCCATTCATAAAGAGAGTATAGTAGTGTAAAAAGTATAGTAACGTTAAAAAAACATAACCTAAAATTTTAACACCGTTCATATTTATAGACTGGTTAAGAGGCTAAAACTTTTTGTGTGGATTGTCGCAAAAGAACTACCTTAAATACCATTTTTAAATTAGATGAAAATGAATACATATAACTTGTTATTTTCAAGTTTGTATCTTAATTAAGGTTTCGGTACAATATTCTGGCAGACGGACATTATATCGATATTAAAAGGGTACCTTTTTGAACGAAATCTTAAATAGTGTCAAATCACCAAAATTTGAAGAGACCGACCGAGTCTTGAAAACGTTCTAATTTTTTATGGTCCATTAAAAACTTAAAACAGAACCCTATATTATTTTATCTTAAAATAAGCAAAAAAGCACTTAAATTTTTAATGATTGCTTTCAGTATTAATAGATAAATGCATTTGAAAAATTCCACACAATCTTTGATTACATGGTGATATGTATAAAAATCTATAAATATATTTTATTGGGTGTATCTGGACAGGCCTCTTCTTCGGCTATGATATTTAGATTTTTTTTGTAGCATAAACTACAAAATAGTCTTACATTACACTCTCAAAGTAAATACTGTATTAGTTAGGAATATCTACAGAATTATTTTTTGTGGTTCAGCTTATGTTTGCAAAAAATTTAAATAATAAAATAAATAAAAGGAACGAAAAAGTAAAAACTTTTTCAAGGCTCGGCACACTTTTCGTAAATTTAACGAATTTCGTAATTTTTTTGTCAGCAAATAGTTTGAGCTAGAAAGTTGAACTTGACCCAGAAGTCAAATTAATACCAACTTGTCCGCCAAATTTCAGGTCACTAACACTAAGCGTTCGATTGTTTTAGATAAAGATACACATTTTTCGAATTTTTATCATTTTCCAACTAGAGATTCTGAAGCTAGAAAGCCCAAGCCTTTTCCTTTTTTGGTTTAGAAATAAGAATATTTTGGCACCAGAACGGACTTTATATAACTTTTTCTTCTTACGCAATCGTGGGCATTTTAATTCAGAAAATATTTTCTCTCAGACATTTCTAAAATACAATAAAATAAGAAAAAAAAAAAATCGAAAATTTCAGAGTGAATTCAATTCTTCGGCCCTCCCAGCAAGCGAGTAATAAATAAATCAATTACATTTATGTGGATGTATTTAGAGTAAACTATAGGGGAGAACGAGTCCATGAGCTAGCTAGTTTACCCACTTGGGCCTGAGACTAGCTAAAATATCACAGAGCAAAAATATTTTAAATGAAGTGTTCTAATTTTGAATTAAATATATTTATTTCAATAAAAATTAGCACTTATATGATCAAGTTAAAACAGTCAGGGTTTAGTTATCATCAGAGGTGATCAATGAAGCATTTTATAAAAACACTTTGCATTTGAGGCTTTCTTGAATAATTAATTATTTATCAAAATCTTGGAATTGTCGCCGCTTGGATAATCTTATCACCTAACGGGTTTCTTTCTTTTCTTATTTCTCGCGTGAGTTGGTGCCGGAAAAGTCGCAAGGCAACATCTGCAGTCAATTAAAGGTAAATAAATCTTAATATTTATTGATATTTTATACATATTCATGTAGATATATCAATTTTTTTTCAACCTATATATAATCATTCCTTAATTTTTAGTTGAAAAATGCCAATTTATACATTCAAAAATTATTTATCATTTAATTTTGACGATACAAAGAAAATATTAATAATACCTAGCATTTTTGTAAATCCATGGTTCAATTTTCGAAATTTCTGCAACACATAATCAAATTTTCCATCTGAGGGCTTTTCTATAAAAACCATTAAAAGCAAAATAAAATTAATAAAAAAAAGAAAAAAACCAAACAAAACAATGATGGTATCACAAATTTCAAAAATGAAAATAGCAAATCCATGACAAAAAATAACATGATTGAAATCAAAATCAAATAACAAATAATTAAGTTACATAAATATTTTTAAAAATTGGCCAATAAGAAAAAAAACATATTATAGATACTTTAATTTTCTAGCTATTCTAATGGAAATTTTTTAATTCGAAATGGTTTTATGGATTTCGGTAAAATATGAATGCATCTTTTTATCTTAAAGAATAGATTAATTTCTCTTTCACGCGGGGGTTTAGGGCTCGTAGAATACAATCAATTTTGTTTACGTCTCTTTGTTCACTTGTTTGGGTTACACCCCATTCCTCATTCTGTTTTCAGTATTGAATCCCTTTGGGTGTATGTGATATTTATAATATCTCTTAACCGGCGGATCTAAGGGTTTCATAAAATTTGAAAATCGATCTAGATCTCGACTGTAAAGTATAGAGCCAGGTTTTGGCTTAAATGAACCTTAAGAACTACTTTATTTATAACAATTTTTAGAATTTATGTCATTTACTCCAAAATAGCACTAACGATTTTTTTTTATAATTTGTTGTGTTTCAATTGAATAAATCTTATTCATATTGAAATAATTTTTCTTTTATATTACCGTACATCTTTCGCTCTCATTAGGATCTATTCAGACAATCTGACTATAATATATTTATATATAAAAAATAGTGGTATTTTGAATTAAGTATAATGTCATAATATATTACATATGATTTTGTGCAAATATAAGCATAAATCTATTTAATTACAATCAAATCTTATTGTCGACTAATTCATATTAACAAAATCGTTAAGTGAGCACTTTTATTTATCTTGAAAAGATATAATATAATAGATACTAGGTCAATCAAATGCTAGCTAAGCAAGCCACTTATTAATAACAAATATTTCTTCTTTTTCCACCTAGATCTTAGTTTTAAAGCGTTGGTGATTATTTAATAGCACTGGCGTAGTTAGGGAGTTATCCTAGAGGGACAGCCGTCCAGCTGATTATCCACCATAAAGTTTCAATTTCGGTAATCCGATTAGAGATCAACTAACTTGTTAATAGATTGGCAAATTATGAAAAAAACGAAATAATTTAATGAGAAATAATACATAAGTTAAGCCTTGAGAAACTTTGACAATGAGTTTTGTAGGGGGTGGGGCACTGTCTGCTAAATTTTCTTTTATCTTTTACATCAAATAGTTTTTATTAGAATATTTGCATTTTAAAGGGTAGTTTATTTGAGGTATAATTTGAAAAAATGCTAATTCTACCTTGAAATAATTTTTAAAATTATGAAATTAATAACTATAAAACAATCGATTATTAATAATTATATTCAATTTTGAACGAAATTAATTGATTAGTTTTTAAGAAAATGGCAAAAAGCCAGAAAACCGTAACAAATAACTCGTTGATGCCGGGTGACTTGCGACCCAGTCTCTTTATAAAACAGACCAAAAGAATTATAAATGAGAAAGGAAACGATCTTATTTTATCTATTTCATCTATCTGAAGATTCACAGTATGTCTATAATATAAAAAAATTAATAATTTTGTGGTTTGATTGAAATTTAATGAAAACAACTAGTTTTAAAAAAGATTTGATTGCCTACAAAATCAAATAAGAAAACAGAGATTTTGGCAAAATAATAATTATTGTTCTTTATTATTTTTTCCATGTTCACTACCATAAATAAGACGTTTTTGAGTTATTTTGTTTATTTTTGGATTTTCCTACAACATAAAACCGAGCTGTGTGTCTCGTTACAATATGCCAAAGCACTGTATGTAGCTCGTAAAATAAATAAGAAATAAACCTGAAATGTACAAGTCAAATGTATTTATTTACCCCGAAATCTAAAGTTGAATTAAAATTTTAATCCAATAATTATTTTAGCAAGGAATTAATTTTTTCTGGGTTCACAAATATTTTTAATTAAAATGGTCTAAGCTGTTTTTGAGAAATTCGTCTACTTTTTTTCTGCACGATTAAAATACTTCTATAACAAGTATCTATCTATATCTAATATATATAAATATAATATATATGTTTAGGAAAAACATTAGTGAGAACATAATTAATAATAAACTAAATTAAGTGGCACATTCTGCTTCATTCGTTCTATATATTGAACCAATAAAAGAAAACGCCCCCATCTTGAAATACTATTCATACTACTCATACAAGATTATTATTTATGAGTCATCGGATAACGAAAGGGAACACGTTCGCTCAGCAAATTCATTGAAATTATATTTATGATTGAGATCAGAATATAATTATTACATATATATAGAGTGATAGAATAGCCGTGACCTCATATCCATTTTAAAATAATGTGTCAAATATTTTTGAAATTTATGTTTCTGATGGTCTTCAATGGTAACGAAGGTAAAAAGAAAATTTAGACGAATATGTTACGTGACATTTGGTGGGTAAAATATTTATACATGTTTGTTCTGAAATTATAATGTACTCTGGCATCTTGATATTAATAATGTTCTTATAATTGTAGAAGCCCTGAAGAAGTCGGCAAAGTCGACGAAACGTTGGCTGATAAATAAAAAAGCCACACATAAAAACTTGTTCTTATTTTCCTATTATAAACTTTCAAATTATTTTTCACGTTTCAGACATTTCTAAACACAAATAAACAACAACAAAAATGAACATTTTCGAATAACCTCATCATTTTAGCCGTGCCTATCCTATGACAAATGAAAAATTTCTGCAGAACTAACTAATATTTTCATTGCCTCATATTTATTCTGAGTCTGAGTGAAGAGCAATTTATTTTTAACTCTCTATGTTATAACAAGTATTATAGTTTTAGTTCAAGTGCGAATGAGTAATTCTAGATAATTTATTATAGAGTGAAGCTTGTTTGGAATTGTCTATCTCTCCTTAGAGCTTCCTAGATTAGGGGAGTCAAACCTGTTGTCTTACACGGGCCACATTTGAAGAAAAAAAATTGTCTCAGATCTATTGATATTTTTTGTTATTCAAAAAAGATAGTTAATAGTGTATAAATAAGAAATTTATTATTTTTTTAGCCCATAGTGAGCTTCTAATTTTACTTTTCGAAAATTTTATTCTTGAAATAGGTTCTCGTTTATGTAACATACTTTCAAAAAGTGATTTTATATATTTGTATTTGTTTATATTTTTTCCTGGCTAGATAATTAATATAACATTCTAATAAAGAGACAATATTCATTAAATTGAAAGTTTTTGTGCCGAGGGTAGCATTATATTTTGAAGGAGACAATAAAAGAATGTGTCTTCTGCTGGAATTTTTTTGATTTTTGATTTTTTTTTCATAATTCCAGCAGAAGACACACTCTTTTATTGTCTCCTTCAATAGACAATATTCAATTTTTCTTTCAGATCGGGATCTAATTCTTGTTCTAGAAGATTCAATCAGAAAGTTTGCAAGTAGAAAATTTATTTTTAATGAAAATGGAGTCAAAAATACATCAAATGATTATTTTTTTCGGAAATCTTGAAATTTAGTTCCAGATTCAAAATTTAAAATTAGCAATTTTATTTTGCTGAGAACACTTTTATTTTTCGAAAACTTCACAGTAGATTTACAGATTGTTTATTTTTGAGAAAAAAAATTATCAGGCCAAATTGTTGTTTTTTCCAGTATCTACATATAAATATCAATGTTTTAAGGAATTTTATGACTTTATATTGGGCCACGGGTTGACAGTCTTGGTTTAAATCGAATGGGATTAAAGAAGGATATGAGGAATGATAATTTATGTTTTAAAAGGGTCACGGATATAATAATTCCTGACTATCCATTATCCATTGACATGCAAGAACTTACAAAAATCTAAAAGACAAGTCCTGACAGGTGAGAAATTATCAACTAATTGTGATTGTTTTAGAAAACCCCAATTCCTTGTCTCCTTGTACTAGAATGATATAATTATAGACTTGGTTAGTGTCGTAGCATATAAATTACTGAAATAATAAATATTTTAGAAAATTAAAATATGAGAAGAATAATTTTTAAATATTGGAAACATTTTTATTTTTTTATCTTATACTCTATATGTAATTGGGCTTATAATTCTGCTTTTAGTGAATTTTATTCTTGAAATTGATATTGTTATTATTTCGAAAAATGGAATAAATATATCTCTACATATAAATCTCAATGTTTTGGGGAAGTTTATGATTTTATGTTAGGCCAAAGTCATTGCAGTGGTGGGCCGCATGCGGCCCGCGGGTTGGACAGCCCTGTCTTAGATGTTAATATTAATAAATAACAAGGGTTGGCTTTATCAGTGGCATTTTTACAGAATAGATTCTCCATTTCTTTTTGATCACTCTCGTATGTAATGTTTGCTTTCAACGTAATCACAATTGGAGGGGAAAACAAAATGAAAAAAATTTCAACACTCGGTAGGCTCTCCTCAATTTTCACAGATATTGATGGGAAGGGGGGTTAAGCTGTTGCAGGAAACTAGAGAGTATAACCAATTTTAACTTTAATAAAATAAAATAATAAATTAAGTAAAAAATGATATTTTTTTTTAAATAAAAAATTTACTGTCTTTAATACACTACATATCTAAAAAACATTCTTACTTTGTTGTTGTGTATTCCACAAATTATTAAACAAGTTTTTAAGCCTAAGCCTAGCTGAGTCTCTGAAAAAAATCTCGTGCTCCAGGTTGCCGATATGCAGGCGCTTCAGTTGTAAAAAACATCGATTCTTTAGCTATTACTAATTAACAAATTCATTCTCTTTGTTTATGAAATTTAAATGATAAAATAGTATATTAATTGGAGAAAAATAGAGGAACTTTTTCAAGAGTCGGTACGCTCTCCGTAAATTTAAATTTCACAGATGGTGTGTAGAGGAGGGGGGGGGGGGGGTCGTTCAATAAAGAAGTTGCAGGCAGCTAAACATACCATAGATCCCTTTATTAATTAATATTAACATGATATGATTAAAAACTAGTGAGTTTTTTGAATTTTGAAAAATATACCTTTATTATATACAAATTATTATATCAAAATTATCTCTATAAAAACACTTATTTCGAGTAATAGACCTTAAGCCCCAAAAATGGTATTGAGATCTAATGTGCTTCCAGGTTAGCGTCAATGAATATTAATTGAAGACGAAAATAGTAATTTCAATTAAAATCTCTCCTTTCGAATTTACATTTCAATCCAGATTTATTTATTCGACATTTTTAATTGAAATTACATTCTTGAAACTTTACTTCTACGAATTCAATTAATTAATCCTAATAATATAATGCGTAAAGGGCGTACCGGCGTATTTTTGCTTCGTCTTCTCCGAGACAATCAGGTTCGCACAGGAAAGATAAGAGTAAAAAGACGGTGCGCACTTTCAGAAAAATGATTTAAATAATTTCAATTTATAATATGGGATCAACAAATCTAGATAAGCATTTAAAAGTGTTTTAATTGAAATTTTTTTTTATTAATAAAAAAAATTTGCATTTTTCTAACAGCTTTACCTCGGTGAAACTATTGCCTGACAAAAAAATTACTTATTACGGAAATTTACCGTCGATATGAAAATTTTTCAGTTATTTCTCCAATTTTATTTAAAGAATTTCATAATTACACTACTTGAGTCAAAAGATGTTTATCAATGTAATCCACAACCTAAATAAATATGCTGGTGCATTGATAGGGAAACAGCTCAAGGATAATGAATACAACAAAATTCCAAATAAACCAATTTATTAGGAAATCATTCTTATCTTTTTAAACCCAAGGTTTCGGTGGAACTTCCCTCCTTCATGGTTTCAAAGGGCCTACGAAGAAACCTCCTTCTCGTCTCCTTTACCCGATACTTCCGTTTTGAAAAGAATGAGGATGATTTTCTAATAAATTGTTTTATTTGAAATTTTGATGTTTTCATTATCCTTGGACTGCCTTCTTATTAATTCACCATCAAATTCTACCAGTCCGGTTTCCATAAAATTTTTAAGAAAAAATAAAAACCGACTTCAAAAAATTAAGTGCAACAAATATAAAATGCACTAAAAAGGTATAAAATAATTATTATTTATTTTAGTTACAATAAACGACGAAGCAACACAAAGTAAAGTCGGTGCCAAACAAACTATACCTATAAGCGAGCGTACCCGCCAAACGTACTAAGTAAGATCCGTCGAGTGCGATTCATAAAAGGTATATGTTTGGCACCAACTTCAAAAAGTAATTTCGTGTTAATATTTCGTCGTTTAGTTGTAACTAAATAAGATAATAATTATTTTATACCTTTTAGTGTATTTTTATATTTGTTGCACTTAATTTTTTGAAGTCGGTTTTTATTTTTCTTAAAATTTTTATTTTTCTTTTAGTGATGTTATTAATAGTGATTATATCATCAGAACTTGACCAAATTAATATGACACCATCCCTAAGACACCCCCTTTCGGATAAAAAAAGAACCATCGAAATCGGTTAATAAACAAAGAGGTTAGGTCTAAAACAAACCTAAACAAACCTAATAAAAAAGGCTCCAATACCTATGAAAAAATCGAAAAAAATGGGACCAATCGGAAGCTAGACTGGACCCAATGCAAAAAAAATTTTCAAATCGGTTGACAATTGGCGGAGATATGAGGTAACATAGGCACAAAAAAAAAAAAAAAAATTCAATCGAATAGAGAACCTCCTCCTCTTTTTGAAGTCGGTTAAAAAAATACTTCTAATCGAGGGGTGAAACGCGATTGGAATTAGGTGTACATCGTCTTTGGAATTACTTGGAATTACTTTGGAATTCATTAGATAATCTATTGTCTTCATTTGGAAATGAAAGTGGAAGTGGAAGTAGGTGTACACGATTTTAGGTCGCGGTTCACCCCTCGCTTCTAATAAACTGAGGCATCCCACGTCAAATCGGACGGTTTGAAAAATTTTAATTTTTGATTTCTTTCATTTTTTTGACATTTTTTAGTACCCATCAAAAAACTCTTTTTTCGATTTTCATTTCAGATTTCGAATTTCGGTTTTTTGCTCATATAACTTCTTCAAAAATGGTCCAAATTCAATTTTTTTTTGAAATTTTTACGTTTTTTACATACATTTTAGAAAAAAATACAAAAAATTATTTAAAATGTTTTTATATGCTATTTTTGAGTTTGAAAATTTTAATCTTTTTTTTTTGAAACTATGTACAGTTCGATTTTTTTGATAATTTTTTATTTTAAACTTCTATATTTAAATAATCTATCTACAAATTTTCAGACAGAGTTGATAGTGGTCCTATAATAATTACTATTTTTTCATTTTTGAAAAATTTCGAAAAAAAAATTTATTCACTAGTAACCATTATTAAAACCACTTTTTCGTATTGAGTTTTTTTTTAGTTATTTTGAATTGATTTTTATCAACAAGTGTTTAAAATAAATAATTAGTATTTTAGTTTGTTAAAAGAAAATCAAAATCGAAAATCGAAAAAATATTAATTATCATAGGACCACTATCAACCCGGTCTTTAAAATTTGTAGAATGAATAGAAGCTTAAAATAAAAAATTATCAATAAAATCCAAGAAAAATACATACAGTTTCAAAAACAAAATTGAAATTCTCTAACTGAAAAATCGCATATAAAAAACTTTTTTGTATTTTTTTTAAAAAGTATGTAAATCAAAATTTCAATTTGGTCAATTTTTGAAGAAGTTATGAGCGAAAAACCTAAATTCGATATCTTTTAAAACCGGTGATCAAAATTTTTCAAAATTTACCAGGAAGAGTTTTTGACGGTACTAAAAAATGTCAAAAAATGCAGGAAATCAATTCAAACCGTCCGATTTGGCGTGGAATGAGCCACTAAATAATCATTTTGAATTTCTAATAAAATTGAGAAACAATAATTGATTAAAAGATTGTCTGTGTCCTTTTGACTTTTGAATACTTTTTTAAGAAAGAGATTATGCAACAAGTTCAGGGCGTGGATGATTCTTGTCATGCTAGTATAAATGCAATTCGATTGTCTCCTACCTGTTGTTTCCATTTCGAGGTGGAGTCTCTTCGCTGCTCGAACTTGTGTCACTGCTGAAACTGCCTCGTCTTCCGGCAGATGTTAAGCTGGATTCGCTATTTGTTCTTGGCGAGGCTAGAGGTGGCGGATGAGATGGCTGAGGTGGTTCTGGATCGACTGGAATATCCAGCGATTGCGGTGCTGTTGGAGTCACAGGAGGCGGACTCAACGGAGCCGAAGGAGAAGATCTGCAAAATTGATACATTTTTTCACTATTTAATATGTAGATTCTGAACATAAATACAATGAGCATGTGTTTGATATTTTTGACGTATCAATGAATCTGATTAAATCATAATATTAAGGGAGTAAGGGACAGCTTATCTATCTGGCCGATCTTCGAAAAATCTTTGTATTTCTGTAGACTGACAACGTCTGCCTACTAAATTATTTAATAAAAAATTATTAATAATGAGGTTCATTTCGAATAAAAATCTTTGTTTTGATAATATTAATAAAAATAATATTGAGATACATTTTTTCTCATTATAAAAACATTTATTTAACATAAAAACGATTTCAAGAAAATAGAGTTGGAATTCTACACTAGTGCTTTTGTTATATTCTGTTGGCTGTAAATAACTTTTTATTTTTTAAATTTATGAATATATAATAATTAACTAGACTGTCAAATCTATTGAAAAATTTATCATTCGATTCATAAAAGTTCAACTATTGATCTGTATAAATTTATTGAAAATGGAATAATTTGCATAGAAGTTATAGTATTTATAAAGCTCGGTCCATTTACTTCCATGTTAAAAGGAAAATTTTCAATAATTTATTTCTCGGTGATAGGACAGACGATCAACTTCAAATTTCCGAATAAATATTTAATACATCAATGATTCGATGGTAAAAATTCTGAGAATTTTCTTATAAAAATGATAAACAGTCCCGAACCTCCTTAAAATACGTATCAATTTTGTGAAAAACAATTATATTTAAAGTTGACATATACGAAATTTGTTCCAAATTAGATCAGGTGTTTATATGGATTATATTTGATATATCTCAAATTTATTTTCTACTCTATATTATCCTCTCTATGTATAAAATTATTGGCCGAAACATCTGCATTTTTTTCTGAAGGGCTGATTTGCGGATAATATAGATTTACGAATAAGTTATTTATTTTTTATTTTGAAAATCAATATAATATAATATTTAAAATGAAAAAAAAAGTAATTATATAATGAGCATAGAAAAATATTTTTGATTGAATTTGGTTTTTGATGAAATAGATTTATGAAAAGTAGAAAGCGCTGCTTTAAGATAAAAGAAGAAAATACGGAAAGAAAATAAAACAAGCAAAACAGAAGAAAAAAATGGTTTAAATTTATTTCTTTACTGGGGTATAATTTTCTTTTTTCTTTTGAATGAATACAATTTGTTCAAATTTAAATTTTGAACTTATGTATGAATAAATAAATTCAAATGAAACATTTCCTGTAAGCAAATATTTGCAAATTTGTTTATTTCCTTGACATTTGAAAAACATGTTTTTGCACAATCAATAAATCATTTTGAATTGATTTCGAGTAGATCAGTGGTGAAGGTCTCACCTGTTGCTGGGGCTGATTCGGAGGTTTCCCATCAAACTATATCTTCGGGGGAAATCGCCCCTGGGTGTAGACGTTGGTGCAGACCTGGGCCTTCTCGTGGCCTCAATAGCTGCAGTCGGATGAAGTTCCAGTTGCTGGAGTCGCCGCATTGAAGAGCGCTGCCAAATCGGCGGCGTTTCTGCAGTTGACATATTTTCTTGATCTTCCTGAGTCCTTCGTTCTGGCGTTCGTTGATTTCCTGGTGGAGTCGCTGGCGGCGCTGAAGGACGTCTTTGTTCCTCCTCCACCACCCAAGACCAGTCAATGTCTTCATCACTGAAAAAATAAATTTCATATGAGCATCCCTCTGTGGAGTTTTGATTTTAGTTTAATGACTCAAAACAGGAGTATTATGAGCCCTGAATCCTAAAAATAATACATATATATATATTAGAGTGGCCCTATTTATAAAATTTTCGAATTTTTACCTGCAGGAGCTCATATGGTTCGAAATAAATAATAAAAAAATATCTTCCAAGTTTCAAAGTCTTATCTCAATTTTAACCTGTGTTCAGATGTAAGTTTCATCTAAATTAACATAAAGTTTTTATATTGAACGATCAATTTTTATTCCGCCAAAAGTAATATTTCAAAAAATTTAAAACTCTGTAGACTTTACCTTACAATAGTAGCTATGCTTCAGAGTTTTTTCAAATTTTTAGTTATTATAATTTTGGAGTTACAGCTAGATAAAATACTGCCATATCTTAGTGTTAGTAAGTTATAGATCTAAAATTATAATAGCTACAAATCTGTAAAAATTCTGAAGGGTAGCTACTATTATAAGGATAAAGTCTATAGAGTTTAAAATTTTTTAAACCATTGCTTTAAATTGAATAAAAAATCGATCGTTCAATGCCAAAAACCCCATGTTATTTAGATGGGAAACTTACTTGCATCGCTCTGAAGCACAGTTAAAATTGAGATAAGGGCTTAAAACTGGGATATTTTTTTATTTATTTTGAACCATATGAGCCTCTGCAAAGGTAAAAATTCGAAATTCCCAAAATAAGGGCCACCCTAATATATATATATATATATATATATATTGAAGGAGACAATAAAAGAGTGTGTCTTCTGCTGAATTATAAATTTTATTTAATTATAACGAGACAATAGTTTAGAGGGTTTTGCCCTCTTCATCAGTCTATTACAAAATTTATAATTCCAGCAGAAGACACACTCTTTTATTGTCTCTCAATATATAAAAATTCTTGCTTACTCGCAAAAAACTTTCAATTTAATATAATATATATATTTAGGGTGGATCAAAAAAACTGACATTTTTTTTTCGAAAACGCTTTAGTGCGGAAAATTAGCCCATTGTATTATAATAAGAAGATAATCGGCATAAAAAAAATTAAAATCGGTTAACATCTTCCGCTCTCGCATCGAAAACTTGAAACATGAAAAATTGCAAAAATCACGATATTTTTATTTTTTTTATTAGTTAAAATTTTTAAAATAAACACACTCTAGTGTTTTATGTTTGTTTTATGGTTTTATGGTTAACCTTAAATAAATTGACTTTGATCAATAATATACTTTTTTACGTTAGCGCAACATCTTAGAAAAAATAGAATTTAATTTTTCATTTTCGTGAAAAAATTCGAATTCGATTGTTCTTTTAATCTTTCAGGTACCTTGAATTCAAAATATTAATCGTATATTATATATGTGTGTGTGACTAATTTAATTATTTGCATTGAATGGCTTTGAAAGCTTATATTTTACTTTTTTACTAAAAATACCATTTCATACGTGTTTAATCTATAACGATAGATAGAGAGTATAATTATTTTTTATATGTTTTTATTTTGCAATTTTTTTTAACATGTTTCAACTCTATATAATAGACTTTGCATGCAATTTCATTATTAGTATTAAAATAATTAGTTTATGTTAAGGAGAAGTGTAGACGCTATTGATAAAACTCCTATACTATACTTGATTAATAGAAAAGTCTTATTTCGTGTCTGAGCTTGTTTCAATGCCAATCCGGACTTGGTCTCGACATGTATCCGGGATTAGTATAAAAGCGCCCAAACTTATATTTCGCACCCTTTCTTTCAATACCAGGGTGAGATATTCTACCACAATTCCATTTTCAGAGAATTTTAATATTTTTAAAATATTTTTATCTTTAGTTGTTTTTAAAATATTTTCAATGAAATAAGGGAATTCTTTTTTCGAAATTTCGGTAGATACTTTTCATTTGCTTTTAAGGAAAGAAAAATTTATCGAATACATTTTTTTCAATAAATAATTAAGTACAATATATACAATGAATTTATTTTTATTAGGTACGATAGATTTTTTAATCAAATAAATAAGAATTAACAATTAAGTATTTATTGGCGGTGTTCATTTTAGAAAATCAATTAATACGAAATTTGTTTTAAAATTAATAATTAATTTTTTCTCTGTAGGATTTCAAGCATAAAAGCCTGCTGGGCGTGTTTAATTAGGCCGAAATAGGGTGAGCCCACTTATATACCTTTACGTCATTAATTCTTGTTTCATAGAAAAATATTATATGATTTAAATTAAATTCAATCATAAAAATATAAGTTTTTACAGCTACATTTCTAAATGTATTTATTATTTTTCAACTATTAATATCGATTAATATTCAAATTGTTAGATTTAAATTAATTAAGTATATTAATTATTATTTGAGGTAGTTGTTTCGCGACAATACTATAAAAAGTTAATGCTAGAGTATATAGAACAGACAATAAGGATTCATAATTCATAAGTCCAAGACTTTTTGCTGTTTATGTACCACTACTAGCCAATCCCGTGCTCGTTTGACAAATCTGGCAACATTGTCCGAGCTTGAATATTTTTATCATAGAAATGACAGATAAAATACATTATTCGATTTATTAAACAAAAAAGTTCTTAATAAACGATTAAAGCTGTTGCGACAATGACTGTAGCAAAAAAACTACTAAAGTTAATCCACTTTTTAGGTTAAATATATACGTTGTTGCCAGTTTGTTTTTAGTAAAAATTTTTCATTATTTATTCATTATTTTCTCGGAAACTGTGTTGTAACTATGAATTAAAATATTCTTAAAAAATGTATTAGCTATTGCTTAATGTTGGTTTAGCTTTTTATAACAATGGTAAGAAGAGTTTCTTAATTATAATAAAATATGTATGTAAACTTTCCGGTATCCCGTATAGTACAATGTATAAGAGTATAAAAAACTCTATCTTTGGAAATTACTATCTCCGAACTATATTGTTCATAAATTTCGTTTTAACACCAATCGACGCAGACGTATTTAAATAATAATCTCTCTAAATTTCAAAAAAATCCTAAGAAAACTCATATGGTGAAACAACTACCTTAATTTCGATTAATATTCAAATTGCTAGATTTAATTAAGTATATTACTTTATTATTTTAATCTATATATATATAAAATTAAGGTTTTGACTGTACATTGCTCCAAATCACAAATTGCCAGACACGTTTAAAGCAACTGCATATCGAAACACCCTCAAATAAAATTTCTGTCTGTATGTATGTCTGTCTGTTTCAGTGGTTTCCGAAAAGTTGCTCACGATTCACGTAAAAACGACTGAAGGGATTATTATGAAATTTCATATTTACATCGGATGTCTTCTAACTTACGTTTTTAGCTATATAACGTTTTGATATTTTGACCCCAGAAAGGGGTTTGGGGGGGGGCGCACGAATGAAAATTATCAAATAACTTTAAACTAGTAAACTTCTACTATAAATTTTATGATAAACAAAGTTGTAGGGGATGTGATTTCTGACAATTTTTGTTTAAAACAATTTCCCCAAAAAACCACCCAAAAAAAAAGGGGGGTTGAAAAATATAAATTCTTGTCCTTGGAGCAAACTCAACCAAATTTCGTATACATAATCTCTACCTCTAGAGAGCTAGAAATGCAAAAACTAACTATCAAAAAGGGGGGAGGGTCAAAAAAATGCGAAAAATTTTATCTTGGGCCAAACTCAACCAAATTTGTATACATAATCTGTGGAAGTCACGAAGGCTAGAAATGCAAAAACTGAGTGTGAGGGTGGTGCGGAGGAATGGGGGTGGGTGGAGGAGCGAGGCGGAGTAGGGGTTGGGGCAGGGGGTGGTGCGGGTTGGAGTCCAGGGGGCATAGCGGGGGGTGGTGCGCAGGGTTGGAGGGCACGGGGTGAGGTCCGAGGTGATGGGGTGTGCGGGTGGTGGCAGTGGGGGGCGGGGGTTGGGAACGAGTGCATGGTGCGGGGGTGGGGGTGCTGGAGGGGTTTTGGATGTGTGGTGAGGGGGTTAGTGGGTTAGGTTGCGGAATGGCGTTGGGGTGGTGGTGTGGGGGCGGGTGGTGGGCATGTTGTGGGGTGGGGGTGTTGGGCATGGTGTGTGTGATGGTTGGGTTTCGGGGGTGTGGTATGTGGGAGTGGGGGTGAGGGTGTCTGGGGCTGGAGGTCCAGGGGGAGTGCCCCTGGCTAGCAAGAGGGCCATCAGCTATGGCCTTGCAGCCAGTTAATTAATATTATCATTTCCAGTACAACGTCTTTTTGTACCTTCCACAATCTTACTTTGACTTAAACCTGTTGTAATAATGATAAAAGATAGGAATTTATCAACGCAAGCATGCATGTCTGGTTGCCTAACTAGTAGGTTCTCGATGGTGCTGAGTCTTCTCTCTAGGCTGATGAGTCACATCCTTCACACCACTCTTGCTTTTTTTCATTTTGTCTGCTCAAGTTCATCGAATCGGATCGGTGATTATTTCTTAACATTTCATATTCCATATTTTTTTTATTTGACTAAATTAAATAAAAATTCTGAAATGCAAGCTTGTGAGTTTTAACCAAGTTATCTATAGTTAGTTTACATACATTCATTTACTCTTATTTTCTACAATTAAAATTCAAAACTTTATTAAAGTGAAAAATTATTAAATTCATTTTAATTTCACTTTACCCACTATATCTGATCTTATATTGTAAATTATTTATAAGTTTTAGCTATCATATACATTTAATAATCAAATTGTTAAATTTGATGATTAAAAATATAATTGTTCAAATTATTACTCAAAAATCATTTAATAATTAACTTGAAGTTTTTATAATTTTATGATAATCTTTCTCTCATTAATTTAAGACCATTAATAATAAAGGTAATTTTATAAAATAAAGCAAGCAAGGTTTCATATAACAATATATTTCATTAGGAAATAAAAAATGTGGGGTCAGGTTAGGCTAGGGGTAGGGTGTCAGCCCGTTGGGAACTAAGTGGACCCTGGTTCGAATCCACCGAGGCATCCGGCTAAAAATCTGACCCCGGGGTAGAGACAAATTAAAAAAAATAATAAGTAGTATCGTAAATTGGCTTATGGCTAGAAAGGCCGAAGAGCCAAAAAAAAAAGAGAGTAGAGACAAATTAAAAAATAGTAATAAGAGTTATCGTAAATTGGCTTATATTGTGAAAGGCCACACGCAAAAAAAGAAAATGAAAAATAAAAAACATTATAGTACTTATATTTGGATGAACAATTAAAATTTTGATATAGAGGGTAGTGTTACTCTTAGTGCCGGTTGTATGTCACAGTAAATGCTTTTTACCACGACCAAGGGTAGATGGTAATGAGGGATTGGGATGGCCAATCAGATGAAAGGCACCGAAGTTACTGTCATCTGATTGGCCATCCCAGCCTCTCCACGTTTCATCTAACCTTGGTTAGTGGTAAAAAGCATTTACTTTGCGACATACAACAGGCCCTTAGAGGAGCAGGAGGCCCTAGTTCAAACTCTATAAGATAATTTTACGTCCATATGTCGTCATGGCCGGCAATTTTTCATTTAATAAGAAATTATTAAAAATAATTGTTGACAACAAAGAGCGAATTTTAAAAATTATGCCTATCACTTGTAATAAAATTGTCCTTATAAATATCTTTAATTAATTATTGATCAGTTGTTTACTAAAGATTTGATCTCTCCTGCGTAATATAAATATTTTTATTTATTTGGGCAGTGTTGTTTTAAAGACACATTTTTAAAAGGGTCTAGATATATACACGGAAAATGTATTTAGATACAGATAAAAATTTTGCAGAATATCTAGGAGATACAGATACAGCTTTTTGAAAAATATTTATATACATGTATAGATACTTAAAACTTCACGGTCTCATAGTTGGATAATTAAAAAAAAAAAAAAACTCCTTATTTTCATTACTAACAGATTTTATTCCTAATACTTTTTTTTTTATTTATTTAATGTCACCGGGAACAAAGCCCATTTAGACAGCATATAAGTAAAGTGTTAGTAGGGTTAGTGAGGGAGCCAAGTTTTTAGCAGGGAGAAATGTTTATTTTGCCAGCCAGGATCGAACCCCGGCCTCCCAATCCAACATCGTCATAATCGATCGATGCCGAAGCGAGGCCAGTGCATTAGCCGACTGAGCCAACCCGACTCCCTATTCCTAACATTTAGATTACACAAAGTTACTTTAGAAATAAATACTAGAACGTACATGCCTAGTAACGAATATTATTTAATGTTGGTGGGATTAAACAATTTTTTCTTTGGAAATTTTATTGAGTGAATATTGGATGAGGCAGTCCAAAATTAAAAGTAATAATTAATATATTTTATCATCTAGAAATTTGACTCAACGAAATCCGACTAGGCAACTACTAACCACGCACCTATTTGACGGATCAAATGGCTGGGTTCAAATAATAATTACATTAAAAAAAAAATATATCTCAAGATGTATATTGAATCTTTTGTTAAAGAGATACCGCCCAAGATTATTTACTTAGATATAGATACACACTTTTCAAATATCTAGATACTCAAAAATGTATCTAGTAGGTACTTATATGTTATATCTTTAGTAACAAAACAACACTGTATTTGAGACTATATAGTTTTGAAAGGAAACTTTTTTTATAATGATACTGATAGAAGAAGAAGAAGTTGCACCGAAAAGGTTCAACCTCTGCCGCGGTGGACCCTTGTATCTTGAAAATAAAAAGAGATTTAGGGATTGGGTCGGAGTTGTTTTGGATTGGAGATGAAGGCAGGGTTCCTGAAACAATAATCTCACATAAATAGAAATATTAAGATTAAGCAGAAGACAATCTCTAATTTATTTTTATAATCATTGGTTCTAGATTCCTTTTAATTCGCATTTTCAACTCATAAAAACAACATTTGATAATCGCCTGGATAATTTAAATAAAGAAAAAGTCAAGAACTTTCTAAAAACGAAATTATCAAATAATAATTATTAAAAAAAAAATACAAGCTACTAAATGACATTTTATTTTGAAGTTTTTCTAAGTAATTTTGCGAATGCATTTAATGAGAAAGCCTATAAATTTAAAATATTTTTTTTTTAATTTTATTTTTGACACCCAATTTTTAACTTTATAAAATTAATATTTTTTTTTCGTAGGTACATATGCTTGGTAATATGGCAGTGGCCTCCAAACTTTTTTGTTAGTGTGCACTTAAGTCGCAGATACCTAATTCAGTTTTCATTGTCAGTTAGGGTCAAATCAAGTCTTTCAAAATATTATTTGTAGAAATTATTTTTACCTCGGTAATTATAATAATTTATTCATTATAGTACAAAAAAACAGTAGAGAGAAAATTTTTACCAAACTTTCTTTTAGATAGACCCTGTTCTATCCTGTGTCGCGATATCACACGTTATTTTAAAAAAAAGTTACAAATTTTGCACACGGTTGATTCTTTACAGTGGCTTGTAAAAAAGCATATGGTTGTTGATTGATACTGTTGACAAACACTAGAATTACTACCAGATGCAAAATATGTGAAATACCAAACAACATAACAGAAAAAGATCCAATTGAAAAGTTTTTATTTTGCCGAGAGTAGCAGATTTATTGAATCATAAAGAGAAACAAAGAAGTTGTCCTCAGCTTGATTCAAATAAGGATCAACTAGCTTGTCTGCTTAGTAAAAACAAAAATTTTCAATATCCACGCGATACTGACCCCTTGAAAAGTATATTGGTTCTCGAAATGAAATAAGGGGCAAATAAAATGAATTTTAAGATTTCCTTATGCTAATGGACCATTTCCATCTCAGGGACTGTGGAGTTTAAATCATAAGATTTAATTTCTGACTCCTACCCTCACTCACACAAAGCAATATCTGTTTGGGACGAAGGTCCCAAAATATATTTTTTTAAATTTAATGAAAAATTTGAAAGATACGGATAATGATGCCGTATTCGAAGAAATTTGCAAAAAAAAAGCGAAGATTAAAATAAAATTTCAAAAAATAAACGGTACTTTTTTGGACAGCATCCCCTGGTTGAAAAGTCACCCATCGGCACTGGTGCATACGAGTATGTTTATTTGCACCAAGCAGAAGACAACCACTTTGTTTATCTTTAAGAAAAAGATCCCAAGGTTACCCCGATAAAACTTAATCACTATCTCTTAAAATATTCTTATTACGATTTATTACACAATCATTTTGATTTCTTGTTCTTTTCACTTTTTCAACTTATACATAGAAGAAGCGATAAAAGAATTCAAAGACAAAATTGATACAGGTATCGAAATCCAAGGACAAAAGATCGCTATGTTAAGATTTGCCGATGACATTGGCCTTCTAGGAAGCAACAAAAAAGAATCAGAGGACGCTCTGAATGGAATTAACCAAATCCTAATAGAAGAAATCAAAATGAAAATAAACAAGAATAAAACCAAGGTCCTAGTATGTACAAAGAAAGAACAAACGAGACAGGAATGCATCAAAATTAACCAAGAAAACCTAGAAGGAGTTAAGGAATTCCGTTATCTAGGAAGTAAAATAACATGGGATGGGAGGAGCGAAAACGAAATTAAATCAAGAATTGCCCAAGCAAAAATGGGGTTTAATTCAAAACAAAAACTACTATGCTCCTCCTCAATCAGCTTAGAAAACAGGAAGATGCTATTGAAGACATATGTATGGAGCATAGATCCATGTATGAGTTGAAACCTGGACAATTGGAAAAGCGGAGAGAAAGAGATTAGAGGCTTTCGAAATGTGGTGCTACAGAAAAATAATGAATATCAAATGATGGATAAAATTACAAATGAAGAAGTTCTTGGAAGAATCGTAGAAAGAAGAACCTTGTGGAAAAGTATGAAGAAGAGAAGAGGTCAAATGATCGGACACACACTGAGACATGGGGGACTGCTTAGGGATATTTTGGAGGGGGAGGTGGGAAAGAAAAGTGGAAGGCCTAGATTAAAATATTTCGACTAAATAATTGGGGATGATGCGAGACATTTAGAGAGATCAAACATCTGGCGGGGGACAGAGCCGAGTGGAGACGGGTGGTTGCGTCAAACCAGTCTTAGGACTGTATACTCAATGATGATGATGATTTCCCTTTTTGTTAAAGGTAGCCACTTTATAAATGTTAAACTTTTCTATAGAAAAGTAAAATCTTTGATATAATTGAGTTTGGAAGTCAATATCCAATTTAATCGAAAGTGAATTACCAACCTATTGATTTGTATTTTAATGAATAGTTAATTTTTCTGTTACTTTATTTTTCTATTGTACTGAAAAAACTCTTATGTGAATTTTTCAGTATGCTGATTCTTGACTTTACACGTTGAAACAAATATACTTGCATATTTTTTGATTGAAAATAAATATCTAAATATTTGATTCTTAGAATATTAAATTGTTTATCGAAAGAGAAGTTTCAGTTTAAACCATCTAGATTTGGCATTTTGTTGAGGTGTTCTCATCTGAATACACAACGTTTTGATACCTAATTCTCAAGATGTTTTCAAGTGTTTGTGAAGTTATTCTAATATTAAGAATAACTCCAAAACAATTTTGTTTTTCAAATTAAAAATAAAATAAAATAAAATTCTCGAAAAAGGGTTAATATAAAAAATAACTGCTTAAAGAGAAAATACTCAAAAGAAATATTAAGGATCATGGATAAGTAGTAAGTACTACTTGTATGATGATCCATCCTATCATTCAGTTTTTTTTGAGTTTTAAGCAGCGAACGCCTTCGGGATTACCTACAATATTATGAGTCTATCTTTAGGCTTTAAGCATTTGAAAATGACTCGAAAATTAGATGACAAAACACTATGTATTCTGATTAGAAAATCTCATCAAAAGGCGTTAATCTAGAAAGCCGAAATTCATTTTCTGATAAACAATTCAATAATTCAAGCGTCAAATCTTGATCCTCATTTTCAATCAAAAAATATGCAAGTGTAATTGTTTCCCCATTAAAAGTCTGAAACAGTGGTTCCCAACCTTTTCTAGAGTGCGGAACACTTTTGTGAGCAATTTTCTTTACTCAGTGCACTTATTTAATTGATTTTTACCCTCTCGGGAATCAAACCCGAGTGCCAATAACGGCAATTCGGGGCATTTGGCTACCCTGTGAGGTGCGTATGTAAACGCGCTAAATATTTTACTAATGATCCTAAATTTAAACAATTATAATAGCCATGCCATATAGTTTAAATAAAGGTGGTTGAGTGTTTTGAATCGTGAATTTCTTTAAAATTCGAAGGGCAAAGGAATGACTTTTCCAAATTGAATTTTAGAGAGTTCAAGTTGCCGATAGAAACACATTTAAATTTTCTAAGAAAATCACAAGAGGGTGTCATCTATTAGATCCGATGGGACGGATTATTTTTAATTATGTCAGAGGGGGTTATTTTTCTACCCCTTCGAGAATCGTACTGTATTGATGTGATTTTCATGGAGTTAAGACCTCAGTAAGACCATCAGTCTTGCTTTATTGTATATAGTTTATTATATTTAAATTTATTAGTAGAACAGCTTCACTATTAAGTGAGCTGGCTAGTTTACTTTTCCCTCGATTATAACGGCAAAATTGCGGAGAGGGTACCGAGATTTGAAAAAGTTTTCACCATCTTCCTTTAATTTTTATTGAAATTAATATATTCGTCAAGTAAAATTAACGTAGCTTAAAATTTATTTTAGGTGTCTAAAATATATTTTCAAAACGTTATATTAGGATTTCAATGCTTTGTAGATTATTTAATTAATATTGTCTTAAATATGTGTAATTTGGCATAGTCAATTGCGCCCTCCCTCCCCTCCTCCCCCACTCTGAAATAGTTCCTTGCAAATTTTCCGCCCCTCCGATGGGCCTCAGGCGGTCGCCAGTAACTCGGTGCGCTACCCACGCGTCCAAATGCCTCGAATTAAATATTCAAGTCTTCTGGCTATTTCCGGTAAATATCACAATATTATTAGCTTCAAATTAACCATATATCCTTCTTATTAAGTGGATATAATTTTTTTTTTTTAAATATAAAAAATTTCGGTGAAATATTACGCTTAATTATTTTTTAATCCTCGTGATTTTCTAGTACTTACTGACTTATTTCGATAAATGACTTTGAAAACTCTTAAATAGAATTAATTCATATAGAAATATTATATTATACAGGGAGTGATGAAGTATTTTGCATGAAAAAGGAATTGTTTTTAGGGCCTTTCGGCTTAAAACAAAATCTTGTTTAGTTAGCATCGAAAAATTTATATTTTAAGAGATATTAATTATTTTGTTAAAATGCCTGTGTCTGGCTCTGTGTATATATATATGGGACCAAATTTTGTGAACACTTCCAACTCAAAAACAAAACAATGAAGGATTCAAAATAAAATTTTAACTTTTTTTTTTAAATTTTTATAGTAAAAATAATTTTTTCAACGATTTAATCTAGATTTTAAGTCGATGTAATAATATAGGCATAAATGAACAATTTATATTTAAGTTTATTATTAATTTCTAGGGCGTCTCTAGCGTACCTAGTCTTGAAAAAGTTTTTACTTTTTTTTATAGTTCATAAATGTGCTAGTGAGCGATTCATTAATTACAATTTGATTAAGAAAAATGACTAAAAAGTTCACGGATCGAATAATCTCTCTTTCTTTCGAGCTATGACCGGCAAGGGTTCCGAATACAAGTTCAGTCTTGTTTTAGATCATTAGAGATTAATTTCTTAATTTCAATTATTCTAGAAATAGCCTTTTGCCTTTGGAACTTGGACCAAAACGATGTTCCTTATAAAAAGATAGTTTCTTTTTAAAACTCGAAAATCAGCATTTCAATAGATCTTTAATGTGGTTAAAGCTAAATGTATTATTAAAATAATATAAAGGCAAATTTTAAAGTGTACTATAAGCAAATATTCAGCTCAAAATTTTAGAAATTAGAAACTTTTATCAAAAAATTAATCTAAAATAAAAAAATAATTTTTTTTATACTGAAACTTAGGCGTGATAGAAATAAATCTTTACATTCTAAATTTTTGAAAATATTCAATAAATAGACAAAGTTTTTAATTTTTTTTTTTTCACTCAAATCTAATTACCTACTCATATAAAATATGTATACATGCTTTAATCAAAAGCCTTTATATAACCAAATTTCGCTTTACTTTATATAATTAATTATTATTCATTTTAGTTGGATTTCAATTCTTTTCATATTAGAATAATTTTCTTTCCATATATGGTTTTTAAGAGTAGAAGATCCTTTGTCTTCTTATTTAAAAATTGATAATATTTGATAAAATAGTATTTTTGCAATTATTTATTTTTTTAATATTAATTTCTTAAAAATTTCATAATTATTATCAATATCGGAAAATTTTTTTTCATCAGAGTATAGAATTACTCTAAAAGCGCTTTTTTGCATGAAATATAAAATTATCGATTTCAGGGAATTTGAACCGATCGCTGTTTATACAGACACACACACACAGACACATTCTTAATTTCTCCCAAAATATCAAATTATTTATTCACTTTATTAGAATCTTAACTTTCATATAAAATTCATAGTAAAAAAAGAAAAAAAAATTAAAACATAAATATAGGTACGTATTATTTATTCCAAACTCTTTATTTTAAATAATTTCAAGAGTATAATTATTTAATTTGAATTCAATAAAATAAATTTTAATTTTTTTTTTTAAATATATCATGGTTTGAATTTTTTTTAACACTTAGAGATCGTCTATTCTAAAATTTTAAATGTATTAAATTGAAACATTTTTGTAAAATATTCTATTCTATATCTTCAGATACAAAATTGTATTATTAATTGAATTTTTTTTCTAGTAGTGTCCACTCGAGTGCTAGATTTATTTCCCTCTACGTAGTCCTCTGCAAGGAGGCTTCTTAATTCTACCCACGAGGTATATATCTAGATATTTAACATAGGTACTAATTGAAGTTTTCCTATATGATCTATAGTAATCAACGCTTCTTAAACATTTTTATTCGCGAATCCAGATTAAATATCTATTTGAAATTAACAAACATTTTACTAGTAAATTATAAAGCAATTTATGTTAAAGCTAATCTTTGTTAAACATACCTATTATAATGATTATAATATAATTTATTAAAACTACATATTAAATTTAAATATTAATGAAATAAATGTGCTTGTTTTTTACTAGAAAAAGAATCAAATCTTTGTTGAATATTAGAGTGGGAATTAGAGCATCTTCAACATTTTTCAAATATTAAAAATAATAATAATAGAACCCAACAAAATAAAAAAAATAATCTTATTTCCTGAGACTTTTGTATTGCTTGTTTTGAAAATTGCATTGAATAGACGGTATCAGCTCTAGTTTTTAAAATACATTTGATCGAATCTCTTAAAAATACGATTTTTGCCTATATTAAAAGCGCATTGATTCAGAACAGCAAATACATGAAATGAAAATATTTAGTTTTATTAATTTAAATGAAGCTTCGTCGATCAATTACAATATAATGCCCATTTTTAGCTCAATGTTAATTTGATTTATAGTAAAAACATACAAACTAAAACTATATTTTCTTAAATGAGAAAAAACATGAAAATGTAGTTATAGTTTTTTTTTTATTATTATTATAAATCAAAAAACACGTGTTATATTGGAAATGATAGACGAAGTTTTTTTTTCAAAAAATAAAACTAAATATTTTGATTTCAAGTATTAATTTTCTGAATGCCTTTAAAATAGGCAAAAGTCTCTCCTTTTTCGAAGATTTGACCAAATATAAATCAAATTGAAGAAAAAAGTGAAACTTTTTCAAGACTCGGTAACATGCTTGTAGTTTCCTTGAATTAATTAATTTATTAAATCTTAATTCAAAACACACCTATTCGATATTTAAAATTATTTTTTACTATAGATACGAATTAAATTCACTGTCTGTATTCAAATCCCACATTAACTTAAGAACGAAAAGTCGTAGAAAGTTCGTTCTTGTGCTAAAATATTTGTATTTCCAAAGCGAAGAAGAAACTAGATTTTGGTAAAAATCGGACCAAAAATTGACGGGAGGAGGAAGTTTTTTTTTTAAATCTGAACTTTATGTCTGATTTAAATCAAATTTTGCATAGTCAGCCTTTAAGGTCTTAGGAAACTAAAATGCAAAAACCAATTTCCTAAATTGACCAGGATGAGAGAGCAGGTGTATGATAAAGTCATGACACCACATAACATATTTTATAATTTATAGGTAAATTTAAAAGAAATAATTCTTATTTTTCTTTTACTAATATTGAAAAACATACTATATTTATTAAATATTAATCTAGTTAAAAATTTTATGTAATTTTTCAATGTTTAATAGAAATTTTTTTCTGTTTTATTTTCCATGGTGTTTCGTCCATCCCTTTTTCATGTCTTCTTCTCTTCTCGGCTTCATTCTACTCGTCACTTGAATCTGTACATCATAGCTTTGCATTCAATATAAGTACAAAATCTTTTTTACAAGCATTGCGTTTAATTTATTATATAGGGATCAAATACTTTAAAAAATTAAGAATTTTTTCAATAGGATGTTTTTTCTTTCAGATTTCACCCTACAACTTTTAATTTTAGATTAGAGATTTTATTAATAAAAACAAAATAAATAAAATTAAATTTATCTTTTTAAATTTAAAATTGCTTTTCATAAATTTTTAGAATAAATTTTTCATTTTAATTTAACAAACTCATAGTAAAAATGATTCAATTTTTTATTTTTTCAATGCATATCGTAATTAAAATTTAAAATGATTAAATTATTAAATTAGTAATTTTTAAGAAGGATTAAAATAACATATTAATAAAAAATTTTATTCGAAATTTCTGGTGTTCATTTTAGCCTTTTCATTAATTCATCATTAAAATTTGTAATTTAATAAACTTTTCTAAATGTTTGTATAAAATTTAGTTTAATTATTTTTTTGGACTATTATTGAAATTGAGATTTATTAGAAATTAAATTCAGATAGGTTAGCAAATGATAGATTTACAGCATCCCCTTCAACTGTGATTGGATCGATCAGCCGGTCCAAAGAATCTCAGGAGGATGGATTTTCAGAGGGCGGTTTTATCTTCACAAAGTAAGAAAATCTCCTTAGAATTGGTAGTTTTCTGGGTCTAAGATTATCGAATGTTGTTTTTCGTCAGGGCTTCCAGGTTCATCGCCTCTCCCACCGTGGGATCCGCTACAAAACCACCACCAATGATTGCATGATATAATTTTTAAGATTTATTATGAGCTCAAAAAAGTAAGGGGTAGAATTAGCAATATGTATAGGAGGGTGGGAGGGACACGCCATGCTAACGTCAGGGATGCTAATCTGTTTTCGAGATGTTTCTAGACACAACTGTCTACCAGAACAGAGAGATGGCTTTTAGGTCTTCAGAATGGGGAGTTGTAACTATTCAAGGTGAATATTACACTTAAAATTTTTTGATTTTTATTGAAAAGATTGAGGTTGTTAACTGCTTGCTTGGGACAAATAAATATATATCTATATAAATAAATACAAATCTTTTATAAAAAACAATCTTTAAACGTTTATTAAAATTTCAAACGTTTCGGACAAGAAATATTTAAAATTTAGAATTTACAAGCATAAATATTCATTTAGAACAAACATTCCGACTGTACCATGTTAGTAGCTATCTATTCATCTAACCTGGCTCCCAATTCTGACTTTTCTAGTCCCAAAATTTTAGATAAAGAACGGAATTTAGAAAAGAGATAAATTTTAGAAAAGATCGAAATTTTAAACAGCAAAAATTGACAAAAGGTCTGATATGGACTGTTTTTCTAATATTCATCAAAATTTTTAAGGAAAAATAATTTTTCTTAATTATATATATATATATATCATATATTTTATATTTATTCAAGGTAATTTAATCACCAAGACAATTTGTATCAATGTCTACCTTTCAAAATTTTTATTTGTTAGTGTAGCTTTACATACATTTCATATACCTACTTGTATTATTTAATGCAAAAGAATAATTTAAAATTATAAATTCATGTTTATGAAAATTGTATGATTTTAATTTTTTGATATTCGGCCGTTCTAATAAGGTCGTATACACTTCCACTTTGCGACTGAATTGAAATGCTTACGGAACACCAGTGTTCTGCGGAACACCGGTTTGGAACCACTGGTCTAGTATTTTATTCAAATGAAAGATTCACATAAAATTCAGATGAGAAAAAATTCATATTGATTATGCATTAAAATAAAAATCGTAATAATAAATAAATACGTAATTCACTTTCGATTAAATTTATTATTGACCTCCAAATCCACTATTATCAGCGAATTGCAATATTGTTCCCAAAGTTTCCACAATCCGATAGAAATATTTTATTTAACATTTATAAAGACTGTCGCCGTTAACAAAAATGGAGAAGAACAAGAGATGAGTGTGTAATATCCTTCACTATTAGCCAATCGGAAACCTTCCTTAAAATGCCATCAAGAATTTGCTCAACACCGTTTCTTACATCAGATTTCGATTAATATATCTATTGTAATAGTCATCTTGAATATCAATTTATAAGCAAAATATAACAATTTTTAAAGATATACTAACATGATATTATATGTTATATGTATTTGTCATTACCATAGCTCTTGGGTCTATGAGGATGATTAAAAACCATCTAGTAAAGATCTTTGAACGTTCAATAAAAACCTCAAAATGTCCAAAAAGTTAAAATGTTCTGTTTAACTTGATAAATGTTTGAAAAAAATTAAAAAAATGAGACACCTCTCAAAACAATGCAACTGCTAATAAAAAAATCCGAGCAAAAAATATCGCTCGAATTGGTCTTTTAATACTTTTAAGTAACAATATTAGTAAAGATCATTTACGACCAAGATGTTTGGAATCTGAATTAAAGTCAGTGAACCCAATATTACCCGGGACCAGTAACTCCCTTAATACTAGTATTGTCTAGTAATTGATGGATCATGAGACAATGAAATAAAATATATTACTCGGAATTTAGCATGTCTCTCGGATAGAGCTGTCCTACTAATGAATATTTATTTATCTTAATAAAATTATTCAAAAATTATATTTCCTGCATTTGTGAACAGAAAGAGCCCAAAATCTAAATAATTCATCGCATTGAAAATTAAAATATTTGTGCACAAGAACAAACTTTCTACGACTTTACTTTAAGTACGTTATTGTGGGTATCGAAATCCAGACAGACATAAAAATTATGGTTGAAAATGATTTAGCCTAAAATTTTCATTTTTTGACTTTCATCTCCCCTATTTTGGATTGTTAGTTTTTGGTGTCGAGAAATATTCCTGGTAAGAATACTTTTCTACATATGATAAACATTGGGGAATATATGGTCTTTTGTTTGGGCGTCTATAGTGATCACATATCTGCAGACAGGCAAACGAAAATCCTAACATTTTAATAGAGGTATATTTTCTTATTTTATTTTTTAAATAATTATTTATTGTGCGCGATTTCTAGTTGTTATATTTTAACTCTTCGTCTTCTTATTAAAATTTTAACTTGTGGGCTTAATCTATTATTTTTTCGTTAAATTAAAGAATTGTCTTTGAAACACAATGTCCGGTTTATTTTTTTTCTCTTTCTCTCTTTCGTTACAATAATTTAATGGCACAGGATTCATGGTCTCTATCACTGGATTACATCATTCACTAATTATTAAGTTTTCATCATAGTTTGGTTGCTAAGGAGTGGTTTTATCTCTCTGATGGTTAATTAATTGATTAAATCAAAAAATTATACTCTTCAGTTTTTTGCATATTTTGATATTAATTCGAACTTGGAAAGCTGGTTCGACAAAAACAGGAAATAAAATATAATAGCATATACTTTTAGAGTATATCGTATATTATCAAGGGGAAAATTTTTTCCTTTTAATTTTTAAAATAAATGGATGAAAAAGAGAGAACTTTTTCAAGGCTCGTTATTGTTGTCCAAATATTTTTATGATTTGACATTTTCTTGTCAACGACAAGTTTAAGTTAGAAAATTGAAACTTTGGACTCGAGGACTTTGCCTTCTTCTAAACTATAGTCTCTTTATAAATAAATAAAAAATTTATTTTTCCAGCAGAAGACACACTCTTTTATTGTCTCCTTTAATCAATATTTCAGACTTGCTGAGCAAATCGATTAATATAAAATGAGATATAATTGATTTTTGTTGAAATTGTGTACTTATAGGTATAATTTTTTCAATGAAACGTGCACACGCTCATGATTTCTACAATTACAAGATTAATATTAATTTTAAATCAACCTTCCTTATAAATTAAACAAGACTGATTCTCTCCCAAGAAAACCTTTACAAATGGATAGTATTTTATTTTAAATATTAAGTGTAACTTTTCTATAAATTTAGCAACCTTAAAATAATTAACGCATTTTATGGCAATATATGATCAGGCTATTAAAAAATCGTGTTAATTGAACTTTCAATTAGTACTACCTGAACGAGAGAATCAAGAGAAAAATTACTTAATACTCTCTCTCAATGAATTATTAAAATTAAATCAAACATCTTTAATTTTCAACTTAAATGTTCATCCTAAGACAAAATAATAACATCTCTTCATATTTATTTGTTTGATAATGATATTAAATTAAAATATTACGTTAAAATTCAGTAGTTGATATGAAAAAAATAGTATTTGCGCACATGATTTCATTCATTAGGCAAGAACTAAAATTTTATTAAAAATTCATGCGAAAATTTGTTTTATACTGGAGATAAAGGAAAGCATTCGAAACTATAGTCTCAATTAATTAAATATGTATTAAGTCGAAGTTGCTATTACGATTGTTTTATTTTTTTAATATATCAGCCTATACTTTTAATATTAAATGTATACACTATATGTATCAATAGTATATTGGATGATTTACTATCTTTGTTCGAGAGTATTAGTTTTGGGCAACACGCTCAATAAATTACAGCTGTAAATGTATATTTTTTAGCAATTTAAGAATATTTGTCTTATAAGATTCCAAATTTTATTATAAAAATTATTAAGTATTTTAATTTTTTATCATTTTTATTACGGAAAGAAAAAATATGAAATATAGGTAGGTAATTAAAAAAAATCCCATCTCAACATTTTGATTATTGAATTATTCACAAAATAATACGATCAAATAATTAAGCTTCTTTCTGATTGTTTTGTCCTCATCTAATATGACGTCCAGTGGTCCAGTAACTTCACTTTTTTATCGCTAGGCAATAATTCAATGGAAATACACCCCCCTCCCTCAATGCTTAAAAGAATAAAACATTTTTTTTATAATATTTCTGACATTTCTCAATAGTTCAAATGTCATGATACTCGTAGTATAAAAAACAAAAGGGCGGAATAGCTTTGAAACATGGGACCTCCCCACTTTCTCCTACGGATATAAAGTCATTTCTTTGTTTTAAACTACTTAATAGTTAAATTAATTATATTATTCTTTAGATGAATTCAAACCTTGATAATAATGAAAGTCGATCGGATGTAGTGGGTGTGTTGTTTCTGTGGGAGTTTGTATCCGGATTGATGGCCGAGTGATGCCTTTGTAGCCTTGCGATTGTGGATCGTAGTGGATCGTGTCTTCTTAACCCGGCAAGGAACGTTTCCGGGGTTCCCGATGCAATCGAATGAGGTCGGGCTTTGACTTTGGTGGTAGGCCGGGGCGGCGGAGGATCGCCCCATGAAGGTAGGTACGAGGAAGCAGTATCAGTCCCTGTCACATCGACATAACACGAGGACGAAGAGCTGAGAGAGGGTTCACTCTCCAAATCAAAAGCGAAATTGCAGCTGCCAGATGGGATCTGCAAAAAAAATAATCAGAAACATATCAAAACATTGCATTAAGGAAGTCTGACACTGAAAAGAAGAAACGTCCACCTTCGTCTTGTCCTACAATTCTTTAAATCGTGATTCCCAGTCACGGAATGAACTATATAATTGTCTAAAGCGGTAATTCTAGTTTCACATTTTGACTTCCCGGATTTGACAATAGCAAACACACATGTCCTTGTAACCGGAATTCTCTTTTCCCTTTCCCAAAGGAACTAAGAAATGAGTGCAAAATGCTCCAATTTTATCACGTTTATGAATCATATTACCGTTAAATCAAACTAAGAGATCAAATTGTCTTCCCCTCAACATGTATATTTTTCTGAAAAAAATTCATTATATTTTTAAATCACACTTCAAATAGAGTAAGTGAAAGTATTGGAATGTAATTGAAAAGTTTTTGTTTTGCCGAGAGTAGCAGAGTTGTTGATTCACAAGGAGAAACAAAGAGGTTGTCCTCTGCTTGATGCAAACAAACATACACACATATATATCATCTCGATATTATATGTGTGTATGTTTGTTTGCATCAAGCAGAAGACAACCTCTTTGTTTCTCCTTGTGTATTGGAATGTTTTTAAAAACAGAGTATTCACTGGAAATACATGTTTTGATAGCTCCTGAATTCAATTATCATAGATCATATTGATTTCCATCTACCTGACTACTTTAACGATATTTCAGAGAAATTAAATTTAAACATTAAGCTAGTACTATAATACAGCACTCGTGGTACACTTGAGAAAATCCCGCATGTAAAAGTTTTAAAGTTTGGATGCGTAAGCATAAGTGCAACCACAAACGCTACTAGAAATGATATCAGGTTAAGAATTTAAATGAATATTTTTCGTGCAAATCAAAATCTTTATATCTCTTTACTCCGTATTTTTTAGATTTTTCTTAAAAACATATTCTTTAATATTCTTCCAAACGATGCGAGGTATATAGAGTCACAAGCTGAGAAGGATTTTTGTCAAAAACTGATATCCTACATCTGATCTTGTGACTCTATATATCTTGCATCGTTTGGAAGAATTTTAATAATTGAGTCCTTTCAGTACTTTTAGAATATTCTTTAATGTCTAGATATGTTTAATAAACATCGTATCTGGGAAGTTATTATTGATTAAAAAAATATATATGATTTTTATGGTAATTTATTAAAAACTAAGTGCCTAGTATTTAATTTTTAGTTTCACTTTTTTGATTAATTATATAGTTTTAAAGTAAATTAGATTTTATATAAAAGTTCAATTTGCTGAAAGCTTTTTCTTCTCTCGTTAATGACCAAGGAATCATTTCTATTTTACTTAGCCTACCATGAGTCTAACAAATAGTTAATGAATAATAATAAATCAATAAATAAATATTCCACAAAAAATCTATTGCTATCACATTGAAACTAAACTAATATCCAATTATAAATGAATTATAATTTATCAGAGAATAAACTAATATTAAAATATCACAATACGTTTAATATGGTAGGTATATACTTAAATTAATAATAAATAATGAGATATCACAAATAAAACTAATGCTAAAACATCACACATTACAAATTATAGATAAACTCAAAAGGTCGTTAAACAGAAGCCTCTACCGAGATTAATGCTGAGACAAGTAGATTTGACTTGTAAAAAATCAAGAGATTAGTATCCAAACTGTTATGGATAATAATTATTATTACATGTCTGATTCGTAATAAAAATATCCTTAACTTAAATTGTGTTATTACTTGTAATTATTTTATTTTAATGCTTGTTTATTATTAATAATGAAAGTCATGTGGTGTGTACAAACCATGCTAAGTTTTCTTATCTTTAAGAGGATGCTAAAAAAATTGAAAATATGGATGGAGATAGATATGGAAGTTATAGAAAGCACAGGAAAATCAATACAGGAAGCGGAAATAGGGAAAGAGATAAATTAGAACAGGTGATAAAGTTTCCCCCCTAACTAATATATCAGGGTATCCATTTATCGTAGGATCGTACCCAAAGGGAAGCCCAGGACTTCCTCTCCTAAAATCCTCTAGTTGACACTTAATATAAAGCGAGGGGTGAACTATGATTGGAATTAGGTGTACACGTCTTTGGAATTTTGTGGAATTCTTTTGGAATTCATTAGATAATGCCCCTTCATCTACTTGGAAATGAAAGTGGAAGTGGAAGTTGGTGTACAAGATATTAGGTCACGGTTCACCCCTCGATATAAAGGTAAATTCACAAAAATCGAATATAAAATTGGAGGAACAAGTGAAAACATTTTAAAGACTCGGTACATTGTCCACTAGTGAATTGTAAATTTTTTCTCAACGAACGATTTAAGCAAGAAAGACGAAACTTGACAGAGTGGAACAGTGTATTAACACAAACACGTGTGCCAAATTTCAACTCATTTGTTACAATAAATTAAATATATATACATATATATCTGGTTAATTCGTTATTGTTCATATTAAAACGTTAAGTCAGATAATATTCAAACGGACTCAATAATATTTTCTGCGGAGAAAAAAACATTATACTATATATAATATTAATATTATAGTCAGCTCTTTTGATTTGAAATGGTCATGAGAAACTATTTCACACTTTCTATAATATAATATAAATAGGTAAATTTTGAAGAAAAGCGAAAATTAAGTTAATAAATTTCATAATCTTTTAGGAAATAAAGAAAAGATAAAGATAAACTTGTTAGAACCTATGATCGCAAAAATGATTTTTCTAGGGACGTTAAATAATTAATTAAATTTAAAATTTAATTTTTATTTTACATAACGAATTGATTTTTTGATTCAAAATGCTAAATAACTGAACTTTAATGATAAACAATTAATATAATTAACATCTAATTAATTTTAATAATATTTATTATCATAATAATTAATTTTAATTATTAATTATTAAAAGATTAATTAACCGCTTCTAGTAATATTTGCGTTCTTATAATAAATGGTCGATATATTCAATTAATCTTTATTACTATTATCACTTATTATATTCTTATCATTTTTTTATTAGAACATATAGAGTTCTGACACACATATATATAATATATACCTATATATCTACTTAAATGATTGCTTTTTCTTTATTTCAAATTTAACTGTACAATTGAAATTATGAGTGAGTCATTCAGAAAATCATTCCCGGACTTGTTCTTCTTTTAAATCATTTTGTAGTAAAATTTGGTAAATTAACTCTGATGCCCTCTTTTCACATGAATTATGTGTATGTATCCTCTAAGAATGACGCATCCATTTATAGTTTGGCAAAGGAAACCTCATTTGAAGTGAACAAAAAACGTAGATCAAGATATTAGCGGTTGTCGATTAGAAATAGAAATTAATGTAATAAGGCATACATTTAAAAATTTTAATATTAAACTATAGTTTAGTTTTAAACTTTTTTTTTTTTTTTTTTTTTTTTTTTTAATTTGTATCTTCCATTTATCACATGCGTTGTCAGCTATGAATAATATTTTCAATTGTAATAACGGGGAACTTTAGTTCTAATATAGTTTATAATAAATATTTCGACCTTATCGGTTCATTGAAATAACGTTTAACTTAAATAATTTTATTCTGTATAAAGAAACTTTCACTTTTACTTACATAGATATAATCATCGAAAGCATTTTTTTATATGTAATCTACAGTCATCTCAGTTCTAATCGTGTTGGGTTTATCATACTTTTTTTATGATAATGATGAGAGAAGGAGTTGCACCAAAAAGGTGCAACCCCTAAAGGCCTGGGTTGGCCCCTCCATCGTGAAAAGAAGAAGAAAGAATTTTATGGGTTGGGCGGGGGTCGAAGGTATCTGTGGATACGGGTCTTAAATAGCTGAAGGTTATAAGTCGCGGGAAAGATGGTGGCAGAGAGCGAGTTCCAGTCTCTGGAGGGATAAAAGAGTTGGCGAAAGCGCTTGTTCGACTTTTATCCAATTTAACAGCGAAGGGGTGCTGAGCGTTAGAAAACCGCGTGTTTCTCGTAAAGAGGGCATTAGGGGGGATAATTGATTTCAGCTCGACTGAACAGACACCGTGATAGTATCTGTAGTACAGGGAAAGGGCAGAAACGGTTCTTCGGTGAGCCAGGGAGTCGAGTGATTTGGTTAGAGCCGGGTCTCCTATTAGTTTAATTGCTCGCTTCTGAATTGAATCCAGTGTAGCAAGAGAATGCTTGGAGGCACCCCTCCACAGATGAGAGCCATATTCGAGACAGGGACGAATTTGAGCCTTATACAATATAAGAAGTTGACTGGGAGTATAACAGCGTCTAGACCTAAATAGGAGACCAAGCTTGCGCGCTGCAGCTTTAGCAGTGGTTGAGATATGGTCATTCCATGAAAGGTCAGACCCTGGAGTTACGCCTAGCATTGAAATTTTATCCCTGAATTCTAGTGAGTTTGAGTCGAATGATATGTTTGGGAGGTTTCTGTCGACGCGCCTAGAAATAAGGCAACACTGAGTTTTCCCTGCATTGAAGTTAACTAAGTTTTGGGAACCCCAGTTTTTAAGTTTGCATAGTACTGCAATGGATTGGGGAGACTAAAAGGGGAAATTATTCGGTAGGCTTGGGGGACAGGCTTCACTGGCCTGCCTGGCTATTACTATTACTACTACACAAAGAGAAACAAAGAGGTTGTCCTCTGCTTGATGCAAATAAACATACACACATATATATCGAGATGATATATCTGTGTATATATATATTTACAATATCGTATGGATATTGACTTCATGAAAAACAACATTTATAATTACAAAAGACTGATGATGAAGATCAAGTCTTCGAAACTATAGTCTCAAATAAATAATATATATATATATATATATATATATATATACAGATATATCATCTCGATATATATGTGTGTATGTTTATTTGCATCAAGCAGAGGACAACCTCTTTGTTTCTCTTTGTGAATCAACAACTCTGCTACTCTCGGCAAAACAAAAACTTTTCAATTAAACTATTACTACTATTGAATTCACTCAAATTTTTTTTCTTATCCATGTAGCTTGAAGCAAAATAATTTTCAGTCGCCGACAGTGTGTCTAAATTTCGATACCAACAGCAAGGAAAATATTTTATGTAATTAAATTATAAGGTTTTATAACATTCATCTATCCAAACCGAATATTTTCTTCCATATTCATAAGCAAATAGATTGTCCACGGTGGTTTTTAGATTTTATCCATAGTCATTTAAAATATTAATATAGTAATTATTATTCCTCCTCTATTAAATGAGAATCGATGGCTATTTATGATCTTAACTCAAATCCTCCACGTCTTCAGTAAGGTAATGGTCGAAACTTTAAAGATGCAATGCAGGATGGTTGTTCATTCAGTATTAGACACGAATCGATGGATTTTTTTATTTTAAGTCTATTCCTACATGTTTCGACCCGGCGACCTCTCTTGCTATTAGGATTATCATCTTTTGAACATAAATTTGCATGAAATTGACAATTCAAATGCGGGTGGTGAAAAAAGCGGGATCCAGCAAAAGTATAGGAAGGCTTGAAATTTTAACAGTGGAAGTTTTGTTAGAAGAGTTAGTACAATACAGCACACTTGTTTTAGTATAAATTCATAAAACTTTATTTAATGATCGAAATGCAAGTACCAAATTAAATTTTTGCCATTTAATACGAGTATAAAGGGAGAATAAGCGTCCCGCTCTCAACTTTTGCGGGACGCCTCTTTCAGAGACCTAGAAACGGGAGGTCCTGGCTCTCGCTGCGTAGTTGGTAATTCTACCTGTTATTTTGGTCGTCTATCTTCAGAAGATCCGGTTCACAAATATATTTTTTTTTGTATGATTAAATTGCGATTGGAAATGCATAAACGTATCTTTAATTTTAAGGAATGAATTTTTAAAAGCTTAATAAATTTATATTTATTATTAAAAGATTCTACCCTCGGATCCAATTCATCCCTCCCCATACTATCTACAAAATCTGAAGCGAAGGTACCAAGTCTTTAAAAATATTATATTTCACTTTAATTTCCTCCAATTAATATTTCTTCTACACCATTTTACGAATTAAACTTCAGAAACTATGAAAAATATTTTGTTAATTATTAGTCTTGAATGAAGTGATTTCTTATAACAAAACGCCTGCGTATTGGCAACCCGAACCACACGCTATTTTTATTTTTATTTTCGGAGATTTGGCTCGAATCGCTTAAATCAACTTTTTTCAATCCATGTAAAAATAAAATTATATGGCTGTTAAAAAAATAAAAATGAAATTGTTGGATCTATATGAGGTCACTTTTGATCTGATCCCCTCTTCCCTCCTTCTCCCATATATTGTAAGACTAGGCTTTTTGACCCCCCCCCCCCCTCCTTGTAGCTTTCGTATTTTATAGACAGCCCCTAAGGTCTACAAATGACTTCTTTAATATAATATGTACCTATATACAAAGTTATAATATATTTCGAGTGAGATAAATGGGTTCACCAAAATCTTATAGGTGCTTAGAGCCTCTGATGATCTTATTCCGGCCCTATATTTATGAAGTAGTCTTAGGTTCGTTCGATTTTTTTTTTTATCAAATAATTAAACGATTGAAACGTTTTGAAAATGCGAAACAAAAAAGTCAATTATTTCTAAACGATTATAATTATGTTTTTTCTATTTGTTATTATTTAATTAAAAATTATAAATATTTCTACCTATTAAATGAAATAAATTTTATTTTTTTACGGTGAAAGGAAGAAAGTATATGTGGATGGCCACCTTATTTTGATTTTCATTTAATCAAAATTACCTTTCTTTAAAAATGGTAACATTTGCCTGTGAAAATTATGTTTGCATGTTCGACATCTTCCTGATTGTCATGATTACCTGTGCGTTTTCTTCTTATTATTGTTTGTATGACATAATAATTGTGTTGACGATTTGTCACCAAATAAAAGAACCGTTTTCTACGGCCACTGACTCACTGACTTCATTTTGAGCGTGGGAGAAAAAGGGAAATACGAAGACCAATATTTGCTAAAAATGAACTTCTATATCATTATTCTGAACAATCCATAATTGGCTCATGAGAAAGTAAACTTACAATATGTCAAGGGCAATTGGCTCTAAACTTAAAAAAAACAAAGCAATACTATGATTATAATTTATAATATATACATTTATGTGATTATGTGTTGATGTACTCTTAATGATTACTACATGTATTATTTCCTTATTATAAAATATATAAAAAAAAAATTAAATAATTTAAGAAATGTTTCAAAAAGATTACGATAAACTTTTTTATTCTCATTTCTTATACTCGACTCCCTCAAAATTTCGAAAATAATAATAATGTATTTTGGAAATTTGTCATGACTTAAGATAAGAGATAGTATGGCCGTATGTGCCGTATACTAGTTCACTTAGCCAGATTCTATGTAGTACTTTATTTTTTTAAGTATAAATTAATATATATTGGAGCCAAATTTTTGCAGTTTAAATTTCAGCTGTTTGGAGCTTGAACTTGAGTCTCTTGCTCAATAGCAAGTATGTTATTCATACAGTAAACCCGGTCCCTAAACTATTGTTAAATATTTAAAAATTTACCCTTTTTTTTATTATCGTACTTAGGAATGTCTGAAATGTGGAGAAAAATTATTTTTAAGCAATTTTTTTCTTATTTCTGTATCTGAAAGCTACGATTTATGTAGAAAGTAGCTTTTGTGTCTAAAAATGTTTTTATTTTCAAAACAAAGAACTAATTAGATTTTAGGACTTTTAGCTTCGGAACTTCCGGTTCAAAAATGGAGAAAATCAAAAAACATTTCAATTGTAATATGGAGACTATTAAACGAGGTGACCAAACTGACTGACAGCCCTTTGCGCGGAGTCGTCTCGTGTGCGCGGGACAGAAATAAGTGGTGCCTTACTGTGAATAGGGCCATATTACTACACACCTATCACGACGACTCTTTTTGAGGCACATTTTCAGTCGACCCAACAATTTAGTTGGGTTGGTTTGAAATCGTGATGAATTATCAATTTATAACCAACTCTAGTTAACTAACTAAGCTCGATTTTTTTATCAAAAGTGCTCATCGATCGATTTTGATTAAATAATCGAGTTGATCTACAGTTGTGTTGTGTATGCACCTACATACATTAAACTTAATATATTTATGTCCATCAACTAAACTATCGCTCGACTGAAAATCGACCGTATGTGCCTTAGAGTTTAGTTGATAGACATAAATATATTAAGTTTAATATAGGTGCATAGACAACACAACTGCAGATCAACTCGATTATTTAAACAAAATCGATCGATGAGCACTTTTGATCAAACAATCGAACAACTATCGTTCAACTACGATAATATCACAGTTGCATATTGAAGCGCACATACAGACAGTTTAGTTGACCATTGAATGTTTGACTTGTACCTCTTTCGAGAATATGTTATTTAATCAAAATGCCCAAATAGAAAAGAAAGGAATTCAAAAGTTGACTTGATGTCGACACCGTGAGTGCATACAACACGATTCATCAACGATTAAGCAGTTGAGTTGGTTATAAATTGATAATGCATCACGATTTCAAACCAACCCAACTAAACTGTTGAGTCGACTGAAAATCGACCGTGTGTGCCTAGCCTTAGAAGAAGAGAAACGATTGTATCTAATGAGCTGAAATCAAACAAATGTTTGTTTTAATTAATTATTACCTCTCTATGACAAATTTTAGATTCTAGCTCAAATTGTTCATTGAAATTTATGGAAACCCTACCGAGTCTTATTCAATAAGTTTTCACTTTACCTTCCAATTCCAAATTTAGTTTTTGACAGAATCCATTAATTCGTTTATTAAGGCGAACGATAAAGATTTATTATGTTAGTGAACAGACATAAACACCTGAAACTTAATTGATTTTCGCCACAAATATAATAAACATTTGATAATGGCTCCAGAAATAGAATCCGTAAACACATGTACTTCAAGAAAATTTTAATTAGTTTTCTATTTCCAGCATAGAGAAGAATGATATCATCCGAAAAACCTTCGTAATCAAGAGATGGAGGTAGGATTGCACCATTAGAAAACCATGTACCCGCGTGAACCATATACATAAAATAGTCAATTAACTTAATTGAGCTAGACAAATCTACTAAATAAATATTTTCTATTGGTAGAAATAATTATTGAAGCAGCTTCCTACTTAGATAAATACAAAACATGATTTTAGCAGAAAATGTATAAATAATATGTATTTTTCGTATTAAAAAATTTCAAACTTAAAACTAATGAATTAAAAAAAAAAAAATAATAATTGGCCAAGACTGGGTATGCTCTGCATATTTTGTCCGCGAATGGCTTGAATCTTTATAAGTGATTTTTCTTCAAGTTTCAGATATGTTTAAGTCTGAATAATAAAAATAAGTCGGCCAAGTGTGAGCCGGACTCCGATAAATATGTATTACAAATTGAATGGTTCTATCACTCCAATAATTAAATATTTTTTGCCCGTACAGAGGCCGACAGCCAGCAAATTAATGATTCTATAATATCTTACAAAATACTTGAAATATCAAATTTGTTTTTATTTTTCAGTTAATATCAACTGATTTAAGATTTTTTTCCGAATTTTAATTTAAGTACCTACTTAATTGAAAATGGGTTGGTCCAAAAGCCAATCTCATTTTAGAGATAAATAAATATATTTAAAATCAACTGGTGTGTTCACCACACGACTTTCACATTTTAATTTATTTGAAATCATCGCGACACTACTAATTTACACCCCCTTTTCTCAAAAACGGCTCTAAAGATTTTTTTAAAAAAATAGTATATTTATCAAATGTCATGAGTTATTAGTTATGTCAAATTTTTAATCCGATTGAATTAAAGGAAGGGGTTGTAAATTAGGATTAGTAATAGATCCATTCATACATTAATTCCTGCGAATCAATTGTAATAGACTGATGAAGAGGGAAAAACTCTCGAAACTATAGTCTCGTTAGAAATAAAATTTATAATTCCAGCAGAAGACACACTCTTTTATTGTCTCCTTCAATAATCTTTTGATTAAAATTTTAATATGATTTTCGGTTTTGGGAATAATTATGACATATAACGTGTAAATTTGGGGAGTCGGGTAGCTCAGTCAGCTAACGCACTGGCCTCGCTTCGGCATCGATACATTATGACGATGTTGGAGTGGAGGTCCGGGGTTCGATCCTGGATGGCAAATAAAAATTTCTACGAAAAACTCGGCTCCCTCACTAACCCTACTAACACTCATGTGATATCTAAATGGGTTCCCGATGACATTAAATAAATAAAATAAAAAACATGTAAATTTTAAGTTTATACCTCAATTAGCTTACAAGCTACAATGCTCTGGCACACAGACATTGTATCCAAACAATAATTCTTAAACGGAACCCTAAAAATATATTCTCTTGATTTTAATCACCACTCCTCACATATATTCATTAATGTGCACAATATTAATTTTAATAGAAAACTTGACATATTTTAATAAATTGACTATTTTATAAATAATAATTCAGACAACAGCATTTTGTTTTTCTATATAAAATATTTCGTTTTGAAGATTTTATTTTCAATTTCATTTTTTAGCGAAACCTTTTAAAGCGAATCACCTTGATTTAAATAAATTCTAATTGCATAAATATAATCAAATGGGTTACGAGATAAGACCCCTATTAAATCCATTAATTACTTAAATAATCAATACTTATTTCAACTTTCTTTATTTATCTTGCCTCTTGGATTTTTTTTTTCGAAATACCCAGTATATGTGAAAATGACACAATTAATATATATATTGAGAAAATTATATCTTTACTGATAAATGAAAAATGATTAAACTTTGCAAATACTTTTCGAATTTTCTCTTTTACTCTTCTTTCTTAGTATAAAAGAATAAAAGTCATTTTTGGTTTTTGAATCTTAAAATATTCCTTAAATCTAAGTCAATCTAAAAAATGGCAAAATCTGATCACTGAAGATGAAGTAGTAAAAAATATGTATAACTCAAATCCTTCAAATCGTGTTTTCTTTTGGCAGAATTTGGTAATCAGAATTCGGTCTTTTCAGTCAGAATTAGAGGCAGATGAAATATTCAAGCTTAGTGAAAAAAAAATTAGAGAAAAATTAAAAAAATTTCCCAATCGCAGTACACTTTCCGCAAATTATAGAGATTTGGCAATTTTTAGTCAATAAGCTTTTTGAGCTAGAAAACTCTAAAACTTGACATAGAAGTGTAGATTATTTATTAATAAAAACTTGTATTATACAAATCACGGAGGTATCCTCTCTAGTCAATCCGAATTGTTATGGATAAATATTTTTACATATAAGAAGGGTTGTATTGACTCTCGGTTCTACATAATTATGTCAGGTGGGTTCTGTGTGTCTAGATCTAGATAGAATTTCATAACCAAATTTTGACTCACTTCTACAGATACAATTTTCTTTAAATTTTTCACACATACTTATTTGCGATGACACTAGAATATTTGATCAATTCCAGGAATTAACAGAGAAAAATACAATTTTAAATAATATATCTGACCCCCTATTTATATGGTAGTCGAATCGTACAGTTAAAAATATTTGGAAAAAGTTCCATTTATTCGTCACTATTAAGTTTAATAAATTCACAGTATTTCAAATTTTCAATTTGAGATGTCGATTCCCATTGCACTATACTTCGATTAACAAGATACTTTTAATGAACAAATCTACCATGTTAAAGGCTAAGTGTATAATATAAAGATTTAATAAATTTCACGACCTACGAGATATTATATAAATAAATATTTTCTAGATCTAAAAAAAAAACGTCAAATACAGTTTAAAATAAATATGGATATATAGTATTTTTATATAAACTGGAGAATGTACTTTCTTTTTTTATGTATTTCGAAATAAAAGTTTTTTTTTTTCTAAATTATTATTTTATTTTCATCTTAATGTACCAGAGAAGAGTGAAAAAATATAAATGACTGCCCCACTCACCTGATTAGGTTGCTTGATTGTAGGGTGATGGTTTTGAGGATCGTTAGCTAAATGACTTGTAAAATTTGATTTACTAGCAGGGATTTGACTCTCATCTCCTTCTACTTCTTCTTCATTTGAAACATTGACTAGTTGTTTGTTATCAGACCATGTTGAAGGCCCACTCATCGAAGGAAGACGCTCCTCTTCTTCTTCAAAAATTGAATTGTGCTTGTTAAAAGGAAACCAATCATCAGGAGAAACTGATTCCTCTTTAATTGATTGAGGAAGTTCACTTAGGAGATCTGGTCTCTCGTTGATATTTTCTCTTTCAGTGTTGTCTTCTTTAAAATCTTCTTCCGTCTGCAAAATATTCGGACGCCAGTTACATGTTTGTTGTGGTGGATTATCATTCCGATTAAGACTATTGTATGCAGTGGATGTGTCATCCGGGGAAGAGTTCCATGAATTAACGCTAGCTTGCTGCCCTGTTTCATCCCCGTCTGAGAGGCTTTGATCCGACAGACAGTCCTAAAGACAAACAAACAATTAATTTGTATTAATTTAGTTTCAATTAACGTGAATAAAACTAAAAATAAAAATAAGATTTCATAAAACGATCATGCTGATTTTAATAAAGAGAAAATCGTGAAGACTGCATTTGGCTCGAGAATTCTTTCGGGTAAGATCGATCACCCAAAATGAAATTAGAAAATTTGTTAAAGCTTGTTTCCCTACGTTTCGGCTTCTAATTTTAAAGCTGTCTTCATGTGTTAATAAGAGCCAACTTGGCCAATATTGAACTGCTTAAAACGATATTGTTAATATGTATCACTGTCGTTCTTTACTAGTGAAATGACACCAATTACTTAACTATATATATTCTATAGAGTTGGTTATTATATTTACTCACTTGAAGACAATAGAATTATAAACCCAAAAGGCTGTGAAAAAAACTTGAAAATTTTAATGAATTTTCTGATTTCATCGTCACTATTCCAACCCGAAAGAATTCAACAATTCACCTGGTACACAAAATCTCAACAAACAGACAAAATACCTTTGATTGAAAAACATTTGTTTTTAATAAATAATAAAATTTAACCAGAGGTTTTCAAGGCTACCAGGAAATAAATAAATAAAAAAACATTTTTTGTTTATATTAAAGACGTTTTGATATCATAATTGACATTTTTGAAGACATAATTTGAATCTCTCAGCCACCCGCTCTGAATTTTAGTTATTTGTTCTCAAGCTGAAAGTGTGAATTTGCTTATAAATATGTACATATCTATCTTATCTTTGTAAGAGACGGCCCGCTTCTCGGAGGCCCAATAAACAAAATAAATCAGATTTACGGCAAAACAGGACATTAATAGTTTATTTCCAAACACTTTTTTTCTTTGATTAAAACGTCTTCAAGACTTAGACGCTTGTTCACTGTAGTTGTATTATTTATTAACATTTCAAATTTTACATCTGACCCACAAGTTTCAACAATTATTTCTGGTAAGAATTTCTTAAAATATGACTTTTGAATCTTTGAATTTCGGTAAATCGATTAGATACTACTGTTAAACAAAGACTTCGCCCATACTAAAAAAATAAATGACCTTTAATTATAAATACTTCCTTTATCATTATTAAAAACAAAAACATAATTTTTAATTTAATTCCCGACTGCCTTGAAAACTTGAAAATATTCAAATATGTATCAACCAACCATCTTAAAATAATATTATGACTTCTTATACAGTTAATGATTTTAATTAATAATTAGGAGAAAAAGTGAAAAAATTTTAAACTTTCGGTACGCTTTCAGGGCCAAGTCACTCTTGTAATAAACAATAAATTTAATTATAAATTATTTATATATTCTTCTGCTATGACTTGTTTTTAATATTTCAATAAAATCATTATTTTTATTATTTTTTTTTTTTTTGCATTTTTGAACTCGAGTTTTAAGAATCCAAAACCTAGTCAGTTTTCTGCATTAAAACATGGTTGAAAATGATTTTTCTTCAACTTTGAGACATTTTTAAGCACAATGAGCAATATATATATAAATATATTGTATATAGATAGATATATAAATATATTGCCATATAACATGTGTCCAATTTTTATTGAGTACAGAGATACAGCGGTTAGTATGTAACCCAATATAGGCACACTCAGCATGTGTAAATACGTGCAGCTTGTTATAGTACAGTAACTTGGCCAACAAATCCCAATGAAAACTTCAATGCAAACTAAAGCACAACTTCACAACTTGAACATCAACACTCTACTGCTGACATTCGATAAATAAGCCCATAGCAGCTCATAGCAACCGGTGTACCAACACACGAAACGAAAATGCATTGAACTCAGCTGTATCTCTGTACTCAATAAAAATTAGACACATGTTATATGGCATTTTTTATTGCAATTCTTCTATACTACCACCTCCTAAAATATTTACTATTCCTCCGGAAACACCCTGTGTATAAACGAATTATCGATAATTAAATGCGTTTAAAGAAAATTTTATTTAAAAATATTTTTAATATATTATTATACCTATACATTTTCTGAACAATTTTATAATTAAAGTATTTGGTATTTAATAATAAAAAGCCTTCGGCCAAATATTAGTGAAGGGTATCAAGGGTTCTGTAGTTTTTAATCTTTCATCAAAATTATTTTATAGCAACAAAATTAATTTTAATTGAAATTACTCACACTATGCTATACTTTCTGAAATTTTAAAGAAATTTTTAAAGAGCTGCAAAGATAGAGGGGTGGGTACATATTTGAGGAGAATGGGGCCTTAGAATTAAACTCGAGTTATCAGGAAAAATTATTTTAAATTATCAACAACTTTTTCAATTTCACTAAGAGACACTCTTTTTTGTCACTGTAGCCAGCAGCCAAATGTGTGATGACCTCTGGGGTGCTCAAAAAAAGCTAAAGCGATTGACTTATTGTACACTACATCTTCTCGAACAATACCATTTCTTATATGAATGAAAAAATCCTTACTTATTTTAATCCTGACTGTCATTAATCCGAGACAAGAGCTAATTATAAAACTATTAATAGTATCCAAACTATTTATATGAATTTTAAAATTTTAATAAATTGTAAGTGTTTATATGTATATTATAGACATGTGAATATTGTAACTCTTAAAACAAAAGGAATTGACCAAATGAATTCATTCAAATAAATAAATAAAAAAAAATAACCCAAGTCCGTTTTTTTGTTGTTTAATATAGAGAATGTATAAAATGATTGGTGTAAATGCTAACCTGTGTCTGTGGACCAGGGGCTGGGAGGCGGATGTCGAGCAAAGGGGCGATGCAGGTGCCACCCCCGGCCTCTGGCCTCCGCCCCTCGGAAGCTGACATGGAGTCACATAGGCCACTACGGCGACGACGATTCGAATTAACGACTCCTAAAAACATCAAAGATTAATTAATTCATAGATTTCCATCGTTTCTAATATATAATTATTTTAAGAATTTTAATGATTATGTAAATAATGTATTTATCTACTGCTATTTTTAAAATTCAAAGGCCTTGGATTTCATAATCCTTACTCTTATACCGAAACCACGAATGTACCAAATCCTTGTTTTTTGTTCTTGTTATGTGAAATATTTTCTATATAACAATAATTAATTACATTCGTAAAAATGGACCTCTTTGTGGTTCATTTAATGATTTTATCACATTCGTGTCTCTGGTATAAAAAGTTTCTCAAAAATTGGATTGAAAAATGATATTAGGTAAAAATTAAAAAAATTTCAAATTCGTGATTTTGGCATAAAGGTGAACGTATGATATCATAGTTTAACAAAATTATCTTAAATGAATATCCATCTATGACTCTTGCCTGTTGTCATTTTTACAGCAGTTGTGTTGCTTGAATTTTAATGAAATTGAATTTGTCATTCTGAAAAACGTTAGTGGTAGTTTGGTCAAACACCCACTTCCTCCTCAAGAAAATAATCAGGAATTGACCATTACATGCAAAAGATAAAATATTTTTCTGTTCGATTAAATATTTGTTCTTTACTTTCTGGAGGTAACTTTTTTTTTAACAATTATTGAAATTTGATTATTTTAAAATTTTTTTTTTAGATTTCTTTGGTAGTGCTTAAGAGGGAATATAGATTTTATTAGTCTTAATTATGTTCTAATATAGCTCTTCCTTTTGGACGATTTAGCACTAGTATTTAAATTATTTTGAATACCAAATAGCGATTTTATATTTCATTAGAAATTAGTGGACCATCCCAAAACATTTTTTGAACATCTACTATTTACTAAGAACTTTTGAGTTAGGGAATAACTGTTTTTAAAATTTCTAATTTTTAAGGATTATTTAGTTTAAGATAAGATCATATTAGAACTGTGATGAAATTTATCGATGAGCAGAAATTCCTGAACCCTTTTAGGGCTACCCGACATTTCAGCTTCCTAAATTAGCAGAATATTAAAATATTCTCAACCATTTTTTAGATTTCCCTACTGACTATCTTAGGCTCTTTCAAATATTTCTTTGTCCTAAGATATCGATTTAAGTTTTTATTAATTACAAATGATAAGCCATGTCTTAAAGTATTGCTTTTGTTTCAACTTAAGTAAGTACATATGAACTGTTCTTGAGTTATCCTTAATAATTTAACAGAAATAGTTCTAGAACTTAAGAATTTTTAAAGCTATCCAAATGAAACAAATTACAGCCAACGCCAAGAATTCTAGATGACTATTTTATGAATTGTGTACGTTCAATTGAAATCACTACAATAGTTTTTCATAAAAAAACGAAAATCACCTAAATAAAAATCCTTTTACGTACCTATACGATAACGATAATAGAGGTTTTTCTGAATGATTGGAAATAGTCATTAATGCTAAGGTATTTCATAAATAATCTAAAACATTGAAAAACAACTTTTCATTTTTGAAAAATAACAGACAGACCCTTTAGTTTTATTTATTTCAATCAATTTAACATGTTATAGTAATCCTACCTGAACCAGTAGCATTTTTCCACCATTGTCTAAATCTGTTAGACATCCTAGAAATGACTGACTGGCTTTTCGTTTCAAGTGAAGCGTTTGTTCGCCAACACGATTCATCAATACTCTCATAATCATGTTAATTAAAATGTTATTGTAGAAAAAATAACTGACCTCAGGAAAAGAGAGAGAGAGAGATACTGGTAAAGATAAAGATAGAACTAAATATTTACAAGAAGGTGTGATTCTAGCGGGGACACAAGAGCTATTTAGAATCCATCTCTTAAGGCAATTTGTAACTTTCATAATAAATTTATAGTTTTTATTTTTATTTTTTTTAAAGATTTTATTTCGCCTAAAATAGAAGAGTGTGTAACATTGTAGATCTACTACCTGTTGCTTCCTCAATCAATCTCTACCTAGACAAACTGAATAAATGGGGCTCCCAAAATTTAGTTAACTTTAATACAAACAAGACTCAATGTTGTCTAATTTCTAGGCGCGAAAATTAAAATTTCTCTGATATTCACTTCCATTCGAATACCTTGAAAATGTGTGACAGCCTATCCATGTTGGGTGTCTCTGTCGCGTCTGACCTGTCTTGGAATGAACACATCTCCACTGTGGCGAAATCTGCAGCAAGGAAGATTGGCTACTTATTCAGATCCAAGCGATTTTTTACGCCTCTACATCTTCTCACGATCTACAAGGCCCAAATCCGCCCCTGTCTCGAATACGGCTCTCATCTATGAAGAGAAGCCTCTAAATATTCTCTTGCTACCCTGGATGCAATTCAGAAACGAGCCATCAGGCTAATTGAAGATTCTACCCTCACCGACTCCCTCGACTCGCTAGCTCATCGAAGAAATGTCTCTGCCCTTTCCCTTTTCTATAGATACTATCACGGCAGGTGCTCTGATGAGATAAAAATGAGTAATTCCCCCCCCCCCCCCCACAGCATGCGTTGCGCGTAGCACGCGTTTTGCCGACTCCCAAAACTCTTTCGCGGTCAAATTAGAAAAGTGCCGGTCCACTTCATTCGCTAATATGTATATCCCCATGACTTCAAGGAACTGGAACTCTCTCCCAGCTCTTCCAAGCACTTATAATCTTCAAACCTTCAAAACCTGAGTACATAAACACCTACGTCTCCACTCTCTAACTTAATCAACTTTCCCTTCTCTTCGGTAATGCAAGGGTCTTTCGAGATCAATAGGTGCTGCATCTTTACTGGTGCACCCCTTCTTGCATTCGATTGCATTAAAAAAAACCTAGAACAGGATTTCTCAAACAGTCATCTGCGGCCCTCTAAAGGTACACTTCATAGGATTCTGAAACTTTTCAATTCATTTTTAATATTTATCTATTCATTTAATTAATTCAATTAATTAATTTTCAACGGCAAAAGCCTTAACAAGTTGGTCATATCCTATAAATACAAATATTATCCACACCACAGTGAAACAGAGAGATACAATTCAATCCGTATATTTTTAATGGGAGGAATAATATATCAGACCTCTTGAGATCACGTCATTGATTGTGGATATTAATTTTCAATATTTTTCAAAAAATAAAACAAATACCTACCTACAAATTCAATATGTTTAATCGAGGGGTGAACCGCGATTGGAATTAGGTGTACACCGTCTTTGGAATTATTTGGAATTACTTTGGAATTCATTAGATAATCTATTGTCTTCTACTTGGAAATGATAGTGGAACTGGAAGTAGGTGTACAGGATTTTAGGCCGCGGTTCCCCCTCTGTTTAATCAAACCATATCTAGATAGATTCATTTTAAGTTTTTTCTCTTTTATAATTTTCGTACTGGGAGTTTTGAAACTAGAAAGCCCTAAATCTAATCAGTTCTTTCTTTTTAAAATGTAAGCATTTTAGAACCAGAACGATCTTTCGGCGTCACATTACAGACAGGCACTAATGGGCGTAGTTAGGGGTGCCCTCCTACAAAACTCATTGCCCCCTCTTTTTTTTTATAATGATATTGATACAAGAAGAAGTTGCACCAAGAAGGTACAACCTCTGAAGTCCGTGGTGGACCCTTGTAACGTGAAGATAAGGGGAGATTTAGGGATTGGGTAGCAGTCGAAGGTGTCTGTGGATGCTGGTCTTGAAAGATTGAAGGTTATAAGTAGCTGTAAAGACGGTCGGGGGAAGAGAGTTCCAGTCTCTAGATGTCATAGGGATAAATGAATTGGCGAATGCGTTTGTTCGATAAGTATCCAGTTTAAGCGCGTAGGGGTGTTGAATTTTAGAAAATCGTGTATTTCGCGCGAATGAAGCCTTTGGTGGGATTATCGATTTTATTTCTTCAGAACAAAAGCCATGGTAATATCTATAAAAAAAGGGAAAGGGCGGAGACAGATCTACGATGGGATAGGAAGTCGCGAGTGTCAGTTAATGTAGGATCGCCTATCAGTCTGATAGCTCGCCTCTGAATTGCATCTAAGGTATTAAGAGAATGCTTGGAGGCCCCTCTCCACAAATGCGAGCAATATTCAAGACAGGGGCGAATTTGAGCCTTGTATAATATAAGGAGTTGAGTGGGGGTGAAAAATCGTTTGGTTCGGAAAAGAAAGCCAAGCTTACATGCTGCAGCTTTTGCTACTGAGATAATATGGTCATTCCAAGAGAATAAAAAATCGAAACTCCATTACTATGAGGCATCTCTTATGCATTTCTCATTAAATTATTTCGTTACTTCCAAAATTTGTGAATTCTACTAAAAAGGTAGTTGATCTCTAATCCGATTACCGAAATTGAAATCTTGTGGTAGCTAATCAGCTGGCTGCCTGCCCCACTCCCCCTCGGAAAAGTCCCTAACTACGCCAATGACAGGCACACAGACATATAGAAAAATGTAAGCTTAAAAATGATTTTTCCCCAAGGTTAAGATATTTTTGAGCGTACTTAATAAAACTTTTTATTTTTAAAACAGTTTCTGAATTATAATTGTTACAGAAGATATTACAATTATTAATAATTATTAATATTAAAATAATAAAATTATAATTCCTAAAGCATTATATTAAAATATAAGACGTTTTAACATTGATTGCTGTAAAAATGAGTAAAGGAGACAAACCATTGAGGATGAGCAATGAACATACTAGTGGTGAATCATGGTCGAAAAAGTTATATTGTAAAAATGTAAGAAAATATTTTTAATAATTAACTGGATTCGAAACAGAAACTCAAGCTTGAGTTGTTTACCAAAAAAGAATTTAGTCTTTTTGATTTTAAGTCGATTCTTCCACGTTTTCAGTAGAGGTTGCCATTAATAGTCAAAACATCAAAAATGGAATGCAATAATGTTATTCCTCTAGTATTAGATAAGAATCGATCATTATTTTTTATTTTAATTTGATTCCTCCATGTCTTCAGCAATGGTTACCAATAAAAACCGAAACGTCAAAAATCCAATATAGAATTATTATTCCTCAAGTATTAGATGAGAATCAATCGCTATTTTTGATTTTGAGTCGATTCCTCCATGTCTTCAGTAATGGTTACCAATAAAAACCGAAACGTCAAAAATCCAATATAGAATGGTTATTCTTCAAGTATTAGATGAGAATCAATCACTATTTTTGATTTTAACTCGATTCCTCTATGTCTTCAGCAAAGGTAACGGATAAGAAAACAACGCAGTTGCTATGGTTACTTATAAAATGTCCTCCCAAATTTTTAGCATTTCACAGAGAGAAGCCTATCTATTCTTACTTAAGCAAGGTTAAATGAGCTATATTAAAACGAACAAATGAATAAATTTTAATGAATTTAAAATAAAGAATTTAAAAAAAGTACTATCTTACTCTAGAGTAAAGTACTTTAAAATAAAATTTTACTAAAAACTTTATTTAACCTTTTTGTGGTCCCCAAGGTACTTAATTAGGATATTAAATTTCATCAAAATTGGTTAAGTCATTTTCAAGATATTTAGAAAAAACTAAAAAAGTACTGAAATAAAGTACTAATGTTTGTGGGCCGATATGTACCAAAAACTAATCAGCGCTTCATTTTGTTAAACTAATGGTAGATTTTCAATTTCATTTCAATCGGTGCAACTGTGTGGAAAAAATCGAGGGCTAAAAAAACGATAATATCCATACATCCATACATACATCCGCACGCACTTTTTGGCCTATCGACGAGACCTCATGTAATTTTTGGCAAAACCGTCACGTGCTAAAATTCAACCTAATTGAATACTACAATTTGTGACTTTATTTGAGTCCATGGGTTCCGTAGTCGTCACCTGAAGACCATTTGAAGTCGCGCTTGCCTCGAGACCGATTACAATACTTTCCCCAAGCTTCGCATTGGATAAAGTAACAAGCTTCGCATTGGATAAAGTAAAAACGAATAAATAAAGAGGATTCGAGAAATTTTGGACTAATCCATTTTTAACAACTCTCAATATATAATATAATAAGAAATAACTAAGAGTCCTTTAGACAAGTCATAGCTTGCTTATAACAATAGAATAAATTAGGAGAAATTTAAGATTTTCTTATAGGTCAGGCTGATTCACTGTGGAAGATGGTCGATTTCCATCTCAGGGACTGTGGAGTTTAAGTCATAAGATTTAATTTCTGGCTCCTACCCTCACTCACACAATGTAGTATTCGTTTGGGGCGAAGGTCCCAAAATATATTTTTTTAAAAATCTAATGTTAAATTTGAAAAATAACGAAAATGATGCCGTATTCGATGAAATTTGCAAAAAAAAGCAAAAATTAAAATAATATTTTAAAAAATGAAGGGTACTTTTTTGGAAGGATCCCCTGGTTGAAAAGTCACCAACCGCCACTGATATATTCATACTCATTTGTTTTATTTCGAAATGTATGTGATAATCAAACCTTAAACTAGGTAAGTATCGTCTTAGCCTAGATTTAAATTTCCAGCTCATCCATCATAGAAAGGATTATAATTATTAATGATGGCATAAAAGAATTCATCCTGACTTATATTTCATTCTATTGAAAATTGATGGCTTAAATGACAAATTTTGTGATATCCCTATATAATTTTCTACTTCGCAACTTGAACTCAAGCGATATTTTTCGAGTGATGATTAGACCCCAGAGGCGAACCGGTTCTATTTCTTTAATAGTTTCATCTCTTCCTTTTTTTTTTAATCCGGCTTTATAAACATCTAAATCTAAACCATCAATTCGACCTGATCTATTTATTCCTAAGACATAAATATAAACATTCTCTATTGGCGCTTCTTTATTTTCAGAATAACCTAAGCGCTGCTTTTGGTAAAAAGAAAAAAAATGATAATATTTATCATTTCAAATTACACATAGATAGTACTTACGGCCTTGGCAGATAGAAAGCATTTCAACTCATTAGAAATTAAGTGACACATGTAACGCTGCTAGTCTTGGATAGTTTAGGATTTTAAATGAAAAATATAGAGGTAACTCAATGGGATATATTCAAGTGTCCTACAGAGATAAAGATATATAGTATAATAAAATCCCATACTGACTCATTTGTAATTCTCAGTTTTTCCCATATTCTTAACCAGGAAACTGAAATTTAGGATAATTAGTCGATTGAAACCTTTTAATTCTTTATTGTACTACTTCTTGTTTTATTTATAGATATATTTAAAATGTACCATGTTTGATTCAAATTAAATTTCTTTTAATGAAATTTAGTAGTGAAATTAATGTGATTACATCTTCAAATTAAAAAGATGAATCAAACCAGGTGACTTTTTTGTAATAATTTATTTGGAAAAATTAATTTTAGTTAAAATATTTGAATTTTTAATATCTTTATTTATTATTATTTTGTTCTAACATTAGAAAACTTAGATTCGATAAGAAAATATCCCAGATAAATCTTTAACCACCAAAATCTCAAAATGAATTTTTCACAGTTGTTTATCTTTTATTTTTGAAAGATTTCAATAAAAATAAGAATACTTTAGAAATGTCATCTTAAAACAAACACAGAGTTAAGATATTTTGTTGGGCCCCAACTAGTATATCTCATTTGGCCACTGTGTCAAAACATATAAAACTCCTTAGCGGTCAAATTTGTCATTTAATTAACAAACATATTTATTAATCACAAAGCACCAAGCAGAGGACACCTTCTTTAATTAGCTCTTAACAAATCCAATTCCTCATTATGATTATCCCTTCTAAAGCCTGTCCTTTAAAAAAACTTATTAAATTGGATTGTATCTAACTTTCTGAGATTTGGCTTGTGGTCCCGGCTTCTTTCCTTCTACTCTGTTCTTTTCACGATGGAGGGGCCATCCCATACAGGCCTTTAGGGGATGCACCTTCTGGTGTATCTCCTTCTCACATCAATATCATTAAAATAAAAACCGCTCTCATCTTTCCCCTTACTCAGACAATCTTCGATTCTTTAAAAGCTGCATCCACAAGAACCTCGACTCTAATCTACCCTTTGCTTTCTATGATGTGAGAGCTAACTCTAAATGACGGATATTACAATTCATTTGGTAACAACTTCGTAAATCTATTAGGAGGAAAATTCAAACAATATTACATTTCTATGAATTATAAAGTCTATTCTGAGTATTTTTTCTTGTTTACCTCCTAGCTATTGTTTATATTTAAATCTGATATCAATAATCTGAATAAATCTTTCAGGTGTAGCATCAGAAGTGAAATTTTAATCATAATTAAAATTTTCTAGTGATTTCCTCATCTTCAAAGATAAGAAGTAGTGAGTTAGTCAGAGTCAACTCCAGCTTCAGATTAAAAAGAAAAGAAACCGACTGATATCTCATCTACAAAAGAATGTAGTACCTATATACGTCATAATGTTTGACTGCTTCTAAGAAATAATTAATATAATAAATATTAATTCTTTTGGATTTTCTACAAGGAAAATTCAATTTTTGTTTATAAATAAATCCTGATTTAATTAAGGAGATTTTGTTTTGCCGAGAGTAGCAGAGTTGTTGATTTATAAAGAGATATCAATGAGGTGTCCTCTGCAAATAAACATTACATTGTTATATATAAATATATATTTGTCAGAGACTATGATTTCGAAGGTTTAACCTTAATCATCAGTCAAACGTATAAAACAAAAAATATATAAAAATAACTTTTTAAATAAGTCGGCCTGGTGCAAATCGAATAGCATACCGAATATTCCACAACTTATATTTTAATTTCCAAAGTACTTGGGATATCGAATTCGTTCATATTTGTCGTTGATAAAGAGACAATGAGGGAATTCGTTAAATTTTTCATAGTTTTAAGTTAAGTCATTTCTAAACGTCGACAGGTACAAAAATTACCTAAAAATTGCCAATTTGAGGCTCTCTCACATCGTCACTTCAAAGTGAAATATTAATCCAAATTCTTTTTAAAGAGATCTTTACAATATTTTATTTTTATATTTTGGATTCTACAAAAAAATTGATGGTCCCTGAAATAATTATTTGATTAAAATTTTATACTATTTTTGATTTTGGGGAAAATTACTATATAAATTGTACATTTCAAGTTTGTACCATATATAACTTTCATCTGCTCAAGACCCTCATCCACATATCTTCGACTCCTACTCAGTTCATAAAATATCTTCCGTTTCTTCTTCCTTTCACAATGGAGGGACCAATCCAGCCTTTTAGGGATTGCACCTTCTTGGTGTAACTCCTCGCATCAATATCAATAAACAAAATTAACTTAGAGGCACAATGCATTGTCACAGATAGACAGGCATTGTAACGATACTAATAGGGTCCATATGAATAGAACTTTAAAAACTCATTTTTTTTTTTTTTTTTTATAAATTTTATTAAACCAATTATTTTACATTAATTAATGTATACATTGTATTTTTGCTTCGATTTCGGAGATTACTTCTCCACCATCGAGTGTCCTTATTCATCTTTAGTCCTTGTTTTTAATAAGAGGAAAAATCTAATTAGATAAAAAAACCTCTTTTCCGATAATTATTTCAATTCCATTATTCCCCAATCAAGTCGATTGGTTTTAGCATCCCCAAGCATCCACTCATTTTTATTATATTTCAATATATAGCTACCTACTAAAAAATAAAAAATAAAATTATCATCAGTATTTGAAAAATTGACATACCCATCAGATGAATGAAAATAAAAGCGTGTCACATTTAAGTTTAAATTTAATTAAAAAGACCACTCTTTTATTTTTTGTCATCGGATGCATATAGAAATTTTTCGAATTCTGAAAAAAATATATTTTCTAATTGAATGTAATGGAAGGCAGCCCAGAGGTAGTGGGGAAAGAAAAAATTAACACATAAATTACACCTTACTGCCTTCCATTACATTCAATTAAAATTTCTACCAGTCCGTCTCTCTCCAGAGAGAAAATTTCGTTGCAAAAAAATATATTTTCTATTTTCTACTGCTTTTTGAAATGAAAACGAATGTTATTTTTAATATAT
>JALMQS010000099.1:25697703-25721318 GCA_024734495.1 Forficula auricularia
CTGCCTTCCATTACATTCAATTAAAATTTCTACCAGTCCGTCTCTCTCCAGAGAAAATTTCGTTGCAAAAAAATATATTTTCTATTTTCTACTGCTTTTTGAAATGAAAACGAATGTTATTTTTAATATATTATTATTTTTCTATTATAATATTATTATTAATCAGCAATTGATATTCTATTCGAAAATCATCCAAGCCTGCCAGCAAAAGGATCAAGTGAGCAAAAGAGAGAGAAAGAGGTAGGTAGGTATCTTGATCGAGAAGGTCATTCTTTGTATCCGCCTTGAGACACTACCCAAGTACCCAACAGCCAAGTCTACCAGGATAGCAAATTTATCTGGCCTTCTCTTTACAGAATTCAGCCCCACCACTAACACATGAGGACACAGGCGCATAATATTCAACTATAATAACATATCAAAAAAACAATTATTACTTTTTCTTTCATTCAAGTTCGATAAAATAAACCACATTCCTGACTATAATACCTAATTGGAGTCACTAGTGAAAACTCGGTATACATTTCTCAAATTTTAATAATTTGACAAATTTTTTGTTTGTTAGCCAAAGATTTGAGCCGGAAAGCTAAAAGGCTACATAATAAATAAAAAATAATCCTAGGATTCAATATTATAGAATATTTTGAAAAAGTAAAAATGATTTTTTGAAAAAAATTATTCTCTAAGGCCCAGACATTTTTAAACAAAATTAAAAAAATCCGGCGAAGTGAGAATCGCGTACCGAGAGTTCTTTACCTATAGCTTTAAAATACTTTAGCTATCAAATTCGTTCTTATTTGACATTAATAAGAAGAGAATGAATGAATTTGTGGAATTTTTTCATAATTTAAAGTTAAAGACTTTTCTAAATGCCGACAGGTACAAAATCACCCCAAATCAGCCAATTTAGAGCTCCCCTTTTAAATCGAAATAAATTAAATCTCATTCTACTTGAAGAGTTATTTATAGGGATAATTCAAACTTTATAATAAAAAATAAAATTTTTATTTGTGACCCCACCTAAAATATGATCCTCCACCAAAAATTCATTCAATTAAAATTTTAATACAATTTTTGATTTGCGGGAAAATAAGTACATAGAAGTTCATGAGCTACAATCCTTTAACTTTATAGGCCTTACTTTAAAAATACAAATATTTTGGCACAATAAGGTATTTTCTAAAAAACTTCCATAATTTAATTTTGTGAAGTATCGGAATTCAAGCACATAGGTATAGAAAGACAGAAAATTATATTTTTATTCACTTCTCGGATATCCCTATACAAGAATAAGCAAAATTAATAAATAATTCAAAATTGTTGAATTGATAAAATACTCAAGTCACCGGGGGCTTCGCCTGCCTCGCATATTGGGTCATTAATATTTACAACCTATACCATGTATCTAAAAAAGAAAATATAAAATTTTGATTCAGATATTTTTTTTACCCCTTTCTGAATTCCAGGTTATACGTATATATTTTTTCAGGGAATCTACGGTTTCGACTTTCGTCAATGTTTTTGACTTACAGCTGAAATTGATTTCAGCAAAAGGTGAAACAATTGTTCGATATATGAAGATTGGAATTGAAGTTTATTTTTAAACTACATATATAATTGATATCACTAATAAAGGTCATTTTGACACGATAACTAAATTAATAATAGATACTTTAATTAAAGATTTATTTTCATTCAAATAGTAGCTATACTTACATATTTCACTAGACAATAATGTAATTAACATGGTAATTAAGATGTTTATAGACCTGAGTGAAGTTTCCCCTTTAGGCCGAAATAAACTATAAGCCGAAATTCTGGTTTACACTTAAAGAAAAAAACACTCTTTCAACCGACTAGCAGGTCCCTCTTGCTTTGGTGGACTATGAAAAAGAATGGCTTAAAATAATCTAATATGAAAATCTTCAGACTTAAGTAACGGTAATTTGACAAAGTTGACCCTTTCTTAAAATGGTCCGTGTATGCTGATCCAAAAATAGATGATTTTTTGAAAAAATCAATAATTTAGAATCTTCCCAAAAGATCTAAAAACCTACACATTTACCCTTAGATCATATCTAATTTAAAAGTGAATTGAAATACTTAATGACTGTTTCCGTTAATTTTCCAATTGTCCGGGCTGCTTAGTTGTATTTCCAAAATAAGAAATAGGTGCCTCTAAGGGCCGGTTGCCTGTCATCTGATTGGCCATCCCAGTCCCTCCATTTACCATCTAGCCTTTGTTAGTTGTAAAAAGCATTTACTTTGCGACATACAACCGACCCTAAGTATCCATCTATCTAAAACTATTCACTTATTTTACCAAAATACATAAAATAACATAGGTGTATTTTATTTTAATCAATACTTGCCTGCCTCTCAATCACATGTTATTCAATAAGGACTTCGATATTACCTTATTACTTTTGTTATAATTTCATTCACATAATAGTGCCAGTTGAAAATTTAAATAATCCAAAAATAACCCGATAATATCGAAATACTATATGTATATTTAAATAATTCGAGGAAAATTTCAGAAAAAATATCAATTTATTAGTATTAAGGATTTAATGGGTGGTTTCACAAAAGTAAAATGAAACTGGAGGAAAAGTGAACTTTTTAAAAACCTGGTAAACTGTACAAAATTTAAAGGAATTATTATTTAACGGGTTATAGTGGTGTTTCACAAAGAGGAAATAAAATTAAAAAATTAAAAAATCTTTTAAATTATTTTGGAGATTTTTTATTTATCTCTATACATATTTCGGGCTATGAACCCTTCATCAGGAGGTTAGTGTTCTGTTTAACCTCCTGATGAAGGGTTCATATTTGATATGTATAGAAGTAAATAAAAAATCTCAAAATAATTTAAGATTTTTTAATTTTTTAATTTCTTTGTGAAACATAATACGTTTTGTCAAACACCACTATAACCCGTTAAATAATAATTCTTTTGTTTAATATGTTTCACTATAAACCAACACCGCTTTCCCTAAACTTTATGTACAAAATTTAATTGATTTTTGAAAGAATTGAGCTAGAAATTTGAAACTTGGCTACATGTCTGCCAAATTTCAGCTCATTAGATAAAACTGAACGATTATTTATTTATTTTTAAGAAATTTTTGAATTAGAGCCCAAAATCAAGTCAGTTCTTCGTTTTATAAATACAAATATTTTAGCAACAAAATTAATTTTCTACTTTTTTCTTGAGTTATCGTGAGTATCTAAATCGAAACAGACAGAACTTTACAAACTTAATCTATTTTGTCAGATATGAATTTTGAGAAATTTTTAAAATTTGAGTATTTTCTTCTTCATTTCTTCTGCTTTCATTTAAGGAAACAACAAGTTCTAATGGATTAGTTCTTGTCTGACTTTCTAGGTATCAACACCCAGAGATATATTGATAATACAGAATAGATTTTTGGGAGATTCAGCCCTAAACAAATTAGAAATCAGCTCCTTTCAATTCACCAAGGCTTTACAATTTAGCCCTTGAACTAAAAATTGTTCTTGCCCTTTTAGCACATTTCATCAGAATTTTCTCTAATTTTTATATTATATTCATTTATATAGGACACTCTCTTTGATTTATTTTTAATAATATTCGATTTTGTATATTGTACAGTGTAACTTTAAATAAGTTTAATCCAGCCTATTGTTTGGTTGATATCGTCAATAAAAAATATCCTTAGGTACTTTCTTATTTGTATCTTATTTAAAATCAAAAAAAGATAAAATTTTTGAACATAAGAGCGTTCACCTCTTAGTTATTTTGTCATTCCACTCAAGATCGTTGACGAAAGCTCATCGTCCTCTCGCAACCGATAACCAAGCATGGACAAGTTACGTTTCTTTCCCATTTGGCTTTCACAATAAATCTAAAAATCTTATTTATATGGCAACTGTGCGCTTTAATGTTGTTTAATAAAATCGATTTTTACTAAGGGCAATTCGGTCATTAGCTAGCTAGTAAGTCAATCTGATCGTCAGATAAAATAGGAACAAAAAACACTCCAAGTTCAAATGAAATGAAATTTCTTCGTGTCCCAGTAATAAAATTTTCCAGGACAACAATCTGAATAACACCTTAAAAATATTTCTATTTTCATCCGGAGATAATTAGATGTAATATATCTCTAAATATATTTATTATGTATTATTTATAGTAGTGTCATCCTTAAAACTTTTATTATTGAAGATATATGGTAATATTTTTAATAAGAAATCTATAAAATTTAAATTTTACATTTTAATTATAAAATTTGAGAAAAAGTTCTCTACAAATTTTGGGTGATTGCAATTATTTATCGGCGAACATTTTGAGCTAGAAAACTGAAACTTGTCAAGTTATTAATACAGTCTTGTGGGATAAACTTTAGCTTTTTAGCTATAATCATTCAACAAATCATGTAATTCATTTTTTTTCTGATTTCTTGTATTTCCAATCTGTAAATTCTGAAACTGGAAAACTCACATTCTAATCAGTTGTTCATTTTGAAAGCAAAAATATTTTGACACCAGAACGACCCATTTACGTTCTTCCGTACTTGGTAACTGAAGACACAGACATGCAAAAGACAGTAAAAATAAATCATGCTTGAAAATATTTTTTCTTCAGGTTTCAGACATTTCTAAACATGAATAAGAAAAGTAAAGCAGCCAAGTGAGAGTTGGATTTTTCGGAGTCGGACTCCGTATCTTATATCTTGCAGAGCACTTGAGATTTCAAATTCATTTTATTTTTTGATAAGAAGAGAATGAGGGGTTTTATTAAATTTTTCAATAATTTTAGACTAAGTCACTTCTGAACAACTAGAGATAAAAAAAATCATATAAAAATAATCATTGTGGGGTTCTCCCACACAATCATTTTAAAATTATAAAATCAATCATTCCCCCCAAAGCATGCTTTGCACGTAGCACGCGTTTTGCCGACTCCCAACACTCTTTCGCGGTCAAATTGGAAAAGTGCCGGACCACTTCATTCGCCAATACATATATTCCCTTCCCATGACTTCAAGGAACTGGAACTCTCTCCCAGCCTCCATCTTTCTCAGCACCTATAATCTTCAAACCTTCAAAATCGGAGTGCATAGACACCTACGTCTACAGCCTCTCACTTAATCAACTTTCCCTTCTCTTCGGTAATGCAAGAGTCTTTCGAGATCCATAGGAGCTGCATCTTTACTGGTGTACCCCTTCTTGCATTCGATTGCATTAAAAAAAAATGATTTAAAATAAAAAAAATAGCTTAATTCCTATTAAATTTTTTACAGGGATATCTTACTTTTTGATGAAAAATATTTTTTATTTTCTGCCACATTTTACTGTAATTTTAATTTCAGAGAAAATGAATACTTACATACAACTTGTGAATGTTAAATTTGTATCTTAATTAGTTTATTATTATTTACTATTTTTAATTACTATTTATTTATTTTTATTACTTGTTTATTATTTATTTAATTTGTTCTAATTAGATTTGTATTGATGCCTGATTGACCTAGCCTCTGAGGACTTGTGCCTCGTCGAGAAATACAAATTTATTTATTATTTATTTATAAACTACAATACTCATACAGACAGATATTACATAGACACTAATAAGGTCCCGGTTTAATTTTGAACGAAATCCTTAAAATTGAGAATTTTTGAGGGAATTCAACATTCCGTCCAATCGCCAAGCGTGTCTTGTACAGTAACCGATATACAATTTAAATTAAACAAAAGATAAGTTTCGATTGAAACCGCCTAGATAGGACACTGTGCATTTTGATGAGATAATCTCATTAAAAATGTCCAATTTAGGTTGTTTCATCTGAAACTTCTCTCAACTAACTACTAAAAAATTAAACGTACAATATATAATTAAAGAATTCTGGGAGAGAGAGCTCCACCCCAAATGGCCGTTTAAGTCCTGTGATTATATACTTGTAATTATGTAGTTTTACTTGTTTAACTAATTTTCATCAAGTGATTAAATAAATTTAAACATTAATTAATAAAAATAATAGTAATCTTAATTTAAAATATTTTTTACGTTTTAATTATTTTTTTTTATCAAATCTAATTTAAAAATAAGTGATTTCCTACCTTTAGGATTGTTTGTTACGATAATAATAATTTTATTATAGGCTGTAGTAGAAATGACATGTAAAAAATGTTCCGTCATGAGCCGTTATTCTTTGCAAGGCAAACGGCGCTATAACTGGTCCATAAACATATAATGTTTGACAGCAGAGAGGAGCGAAATTCTTTGGGATTTCTCATCATAAATCGTCGTAAATTTGCCAAATCGCTATCAATTGAGGTTATCTGTCTTCTCATATATGTGTCATCTTGCGGTCGACCAAAATTTGGCGATTACCAACTCTAGAGGGGATATCTTATCAACTGCTTCTACGAATGTGTTAGAGTCAAATCTTTTATTGATTTAATCACACGTTTCTGACTCCTGGGTGGCAAGAGAATGCTTGGACCTCTCTCTCCACAAATCCAAGACATTTTTAATAATGGACGAATTTGGAAGGGGTTGAAAAGTTGAGTGGGCGTAAAATAATATCTGGATCCGATTAGAAAGCCAAGTCTTATTCATGCAAATTTCCTACAAAAGAAATGTACTCATTCCAATAGAGGTCAAACACAAAATTGTGTCATCCAACATATACAGCTTACTATAGGTTTTCAGGATATTAAGGAAATTGATATCTTTCCACTTTTTAGGATTCCGTATTAAAGTAAAACAGAACCTTATTAGTGTCAATAGAATGTCTGTCAAAAAACGTATTAAAATTTCGTATTTATTTTATTGATTTGAGAAGAAGCCGGATTTTCTTGGGGTCTAAAATAATACATATTTTGAATGTGAGGTTACCCTGGAAATATCTCTATAATAGTTTTTTTAATTATTTCATTTTATAATGACGATGTGAGGTAGGACTAACGTGTCCGTTTTTAGCTGATTTTTATACCATTCGGTGTTCAGAACTTATTATGAAATAATTCTACAAATAAGTTCATTCTCTTCTTATCAACAACAAATATGAACAAATTTGATATCTCAAGTATTTTGAAATATGTAAGGTATGGGTCTCTTGTTATGCGAAAAAGGAAGGCGAAAATGTCAGAAAAGTGCAGATTATTTATACAAATTTTCGTTTAAAATTACGGATCATTAGCTACAACCGTTTAATTTCATGTACTAGTCCGAATTAGCCAGCATTTTTCATCTAATTATTCTTCTAGTTCTAATATTACATAGTAAGCTAATACTCAAATCTCTTTACACTTATCAAAATAAACAGTTAATTGAAGAAAGAAATTTCTAAAAGTTTTCGTTCTCGAGTTATTGTGGGTATCGAGATACATTTAGTAAAATATGTTTGAAGATGATTTACTTCACATTTAATATATTTATAAAAACGAATATGTTTAAATTAAAAATTAAATTTGATTCAATTTATTCTAAGTCGCCCAACAAATAGTGCGCACCGAATAAATTTTTCGATATTTAATTAAATAATGACAATGGGGAAAAATTTAAAGGATTGTTCATGAGATCATTCAATATTGCGCTACATACTAAATAGTATCCCTATCTAATTTCTGTGTTATCAAAAATCATTACAAGGTAAATTTTTCTTTTCAAAATGCAGACGTATCGCTCAAATCCATTAAGATGTATTTTCCTTTGTTACATAAGTCGCTTGTCAAATGTTTCGAAATATTTTTTGAAGGAAATTGATCTAAAAATTAATTAGATCCTTTTTTTTGTTCTATCTTACTTTCACTTATTGTTCATTTGTTTTCTGTTTTGATCGAAATCATCTGATGATGGGATTTTTCCATTTCTCTACTATGTTTCTGTCCTTTTGTTTGTTTTTTTTATACTAAGAATATTAATTTACAGTAATCCCTCTTTCTTTCCCTATCTGCTTTAACTTGAAAAGTTTTCCGGTATTTTAAAGGACAGCCACTTTTCTATCTCTGTCTCTTTCTATTCAACAATTATTTATTATAAATAAATTAGCACTTGAAAATGTTAAAGTACTACTTCTATTATATAAGCCAGAGACAGAGTGTGGGGGTGCACTTATTAATGAATAAATAGAAAAGAGTAAGCCCGGTTGCATCTTAAAGGGGCAAACAAATGACGCCCTTAAAGATTACTCACCAGACAAGTTCAAGTATTGAGTATGAAAACTGAAAAATATTATTTTCAAGAACTAAGAATTCACTTTATATTATGGAGCAGAAAAAAATACTTAATTCAGGGCTGTCCAACCCGTCCATGCGGCCCAGCACTGCAATGAGTGTGGCCCAACATAAAATCATAAACTTCCTCAAACCATGGATATTTATTCCCTTTTTTGAAATATGAATGTACATTTGTACAATACGTGAAATTTTTTTCAAGAATAAAATTCACTAAAAGCAAAATTATAAGCTCAACTATATAAGATAAAAAAAATAATGAAGTTTCGAATATTTGAAAATTCTTCTTCTTCTCATTTTTCCATTTTCTAAAATATTTATTATTTTAGTAATTTATATGCTACGACACTAGCCAAGTCTACTATAGTTATATCATTTCAGTACAAGCAGACAAGGAATTGGGGGTTTCTAGAGCAATCACAATTAATTGGTAATTTCTCTCCTGGACTAAAACTTGTCAGGACTTGTCTTTTAGATCTTTGCACGTTCTTACATGTCAATAAATATAATGGATAGTTAGGGATTATTATACCCGTGCCTCTTTTAAGAAATAAATTATCATTCCTCATATCCTTCTTTATTAAAATTTATCTAAAATTATAATATTTTATCCGCGGTCCGAGACAATTTTTTTTCTTTAGAAGTGGCGCGTGTAAGCCAAAAGGTTAGACACCCCTGACTTAATTAATTTGAAAACCATTTTTTCATTTTCATATTTGAATGTCTAAAACTTGAAGATAAATCATTTTACATGTTTGTTTTTGTTTTGTCTCTGGATAACTCAAAAACGGAAGACTGTAGGGTGTCCAATTTGTTTTTAAAATTGTTTAAATTTTCAGATCGAAAAGGTTTTCGAGTAAATTTTTAGCTTTTCACTGATAAAAATTTTCAAATAGTTAAAATTTGCATAAAGCGTATAAAGTGTTTTATAAAGGTTTTTCCTTTTCCTTATATTTAAAGATTTTTATTTTTATTTTTAATATTATTGTATTTCAAAGGTGAGTAGGTGTTGTTTTCCATCTATAAGTATGTAAAGTTTTGAGCCCTCAAGCATGACGAGAATTTGGTTTTAATTTCCAGACATACACGCTCCTTCTATACATGGATATATTTACATAGATAGATTCCTAAACTATAATACACTACAGTGGCAAAATTCCATTGAAATTTTAAATTTTATTTAATTATAAAATAGGTATTTATCAAAAAACAAAACATCATTTATAATACTTTTTTCGTTCATTTTTTTTTAATGCAATCGAATGCAAGAAGGGGTGCACCAGTAAAGATGCAGCTCCTATGGATCTCGAAAGACCCTTGCATTACTGAAGAGAAGGGAAAGTTGATTAAGTGAGGGAGTGTAGACGAAGGTGTCTATGGACCCCGGTTTTGAAGGTTTGAAGATTATAGGTGCTGGGAAAGATGGAGGCTGGGAGAGAGTTCCAGTTCCTTGAAGTCATGGGGATATATGTATTGGCGAATGAAGTGGTCCGGCACTTTTCCAGTTTGACCGCGAAAGAGTGTTGGGAGTCGGCAAAACGCGTGCTATGTGCAAAGCATGCTTTGGGGGGAATTATTGATTTTATCTCATCAGAGCACCTGCCGTGATAGTATCTATAGAAAAGGGAAAGGGCAGAGACATTTCTTCGATGAGCCAGCGAGGGTAGAATCGTTAATTAGCTGACGGCTCGTTTCTGAATTGCATCCAGGGTAGCAAGAGAATATTTTGAGGCTCCTCTCCATAGATGAGAGCCGTATTCGAGACTATTAATCTAAATATAAAACATCTAACTATAAAATTTCGTTTTGATACTTTTATTGGTTTTTGAGCTAGAGTGTACACAAAATTTACTAACACACACACACACTAACCCACTTACTACTCACTCACTAACAGACATTTTGACAAAATAATTAATATCTCTTAAAATATGAATTTTTCCATGTTCTCTATAGAAGGCTTTAGTGTAGACCGAAACGCCGTCAATTCTCACAAATATTTTTATCAAAATGGTTTTAACCGCTTTTGAGATATTTAGAAAATACCAAGCAAAAAAGAACACTTACTTTTTTCACACTACAATACCCTCACGATAGGATAAAGTAAAAATAAAAATAAATAAATAGATCATATTTTAAAAATTTGACAAATCAAATGTAAACTCCCAAGAGCAATAAATACGTCAATATTACAACTTAAACCTATAAAATTTATGTTTTTATATATTATTATCTAGACAAGCGTAAACTCAATAAAAAAAAACTATTTTTTATAAATTTAAATTGAATATTTCTATTAAATACTAGCATGAACTTTGACCACCCATGCTATATAGTAATAGTATTTACTGCATTATTTACTTTTTTCAGTCATGATTGCTGAATAGACCATTACGAAAATAAATTAATAAAGATGATAATACTAATTCAAAAACTCTTCGTATTATTACGCAAGTGCTGATCGATTGCAAGAAAAATCGTGCTCTACTTCTATTTTGCAAACTTATCGTACTAAAATCTTGCGTTTCTTTTCGTCTCGTATTCAACCATGAATTCATTTTACTTTTGATTTCATCGCGGTCATAATCACAACTTACATCCAGAACAAGGGATTTCATTTGTTATTTTAAAAGAAATAATTTAAAGATTATATCTTCTGCTTAATATAAATATTGAGATTATACTTCGAAAGTTTTGCCCTCATATTCAGTCTAATATGAAGTTGAATGTATTAAATTCTTCACGAAAAAAGTAAATTGAAGAAAAAAGTGAAATCTTTTTCAAGACTTGGTGGTAATTTTTTTTTCTATTATTTAGCGAAGAGAGCTACATAGTTTAAACTTGGCAGTTGACACAAAGTTGCGTGTATTATGTAATATATTTCTGCTAAATTTCAATTTATGTACTATAATCATTCAAGAACTCCCAAACTAAAATTTTGATTTTTTCTTATTTTTGTATTTTTGAACTGGAAATTGGGTAGCTAGAAAACTCAAAATCTAATCAGTTTTTCGTTTTGAAAATGTAAACATTTTGACACCAGAAGGAATGCTCCATTCTTTCAACCTTTCATTCTGGTGTTATTACTAGTTAGACAGACACACATAAATAAAAGGGCAGAAAACATCACAAAATATTTCAATCATCATCAATAACTATTGATACTTTTTATGGTGGACTTTAACCTATTTTTCAATTAACGTTTCGGAAATCTTTTCTTTCTTCTTGAGGACCCAAACGGTTCAATGAATGAAGTAAACAAACGCAACCTTCTCTTCTCAAATAACAGTGATTTTCGCATTTTCAGATCTTAGTTAGCACTGCATAGACAGAATACTTATTAAATTTAAATAGTCAAAAATGTTGTATTTATATACCTTTTCGAGCCCTGGAGAAGAAAGAAATAATTTCCACAATGTTGGATAGAAAAAATAAAAAATCTTAAGCTACACAAGTAAAGATTTCTGCTCGAAAATAGTATTTTCATTACCCTGAGATGCCACTTTATTATAATCCTAAAATACTAGTACTTATTTTAAGAAAAATAAACATTTCTTAATTCAATTGTTATAAATACAACTATATTACTCAGTTAAATATCACTTGTATTGTCGAATTTTTTTATAACATAGTTATATGTATGTTTGTATAAATTTTATAAAAATTAATTTCAGAGATAATTGATTTAGTTATTCGCCATTTTTGAATAAATTTTCGTATAATAATTAGACTATATCTATTATAGGAATAACAACTTTTACTTTTCATCCTTGAATTTCCAATTTCTCATGTGAATCTCCTGGAAAAAAAGAAAGAAAAATAATTCTTTAATCGACTAAAATAATCTAAATCTAATGAATTTACAAAACATTTTCACTCTAGTAACCGTCACGAGTTTTTATTCTCATCACCTAATCAATTTAATCAATAGCTTGTCCTTTCAGAATAAAATAACAATAATTTGTTTCGAGTTTGACATTCGAGGATGTAATGTCTATAAGTGGATGTATTCGAGACCATATCGAAGGATTCTATGCAAAACTCTGTCCGTTAAAATGCAGACATTGAAGTACTAGGAAATTTTTATTATATATATTTATTACCATAAACGGACACAGGGCTCGTAATTTGAGTTCCCTCTCCTAAATACTCTACTGCAAAGTTAGCAAGTACATTAAAGCAGCGGACTCGAAACTATTTTGATGTTCTATCCCTGAGTCAAGTGTTGTATTGTATCTGTGCTGTGCGGTCCATGGATGCAGTGGATGAGGCACATCCGTAAAATTATTAAATGATAAAAAAGACGATTTTGAATTATTCCTGAACTAAAATTTTTTTGGGACACTCTATTATACATATTTATATTTTACATATGTATATTTATATAGTTATTTGAATCAAGAATAGACCCCATTGATTTCTCTTTATTTATTTGTTTTATTTTCGACATTACGAAAAATTTGGCCCTTAATAATAATAATTCGATTAAAATTTTAATATGATTTGTGATTTTGGAAAAAAAAAATACATTTTAAAGCTAGAAAGAAACTAATCTTCGCTTGTTTCACGAGCCTCTTTAAAACATCTAAACCACTGAAAAACTTGTGTGCGTGGCAAAAATTCATTTCCACACACTTCTTTTAACATTAGCATAAGCTTCTGTGGAAGTTTTTCCCAGTTTCACAAGAAACCTGAGGTTAACCCGTTACTCCATCTGACCACTTGGTATTTCTCCGGCGTGTTTTTTCAATATTTATTTTTTTCCCACTTTTTCTTATTATTTTTCTATTCACATTATTCCATACAAAAATCCAACAAAATACAAATCCAACATTAAATTATATAAATACGCTCTTGAATGGTCTAGCTAATGAACTGAAATATGGTTAACAAAAGTTCATATTAATAAGCTCAACATTTGTATAATTTTTCACCTTTCTCGCTCAAAACTTTTGTTGATAAAAACTTTTATCCAGAGTGTGCAAACTGGAGGGTCTTCTTCCTCATATTCTCCAATTAAAAAAAAGTAATAATTTTTATTTTTATTTTATTATTTTTTTGCAATTAATATATTCTAGGACAAACCCTAACGTTTATATAGATATATTTGTCTCTATTTTCAGCTTTTCAACTCAAACTATTTACTGGCAAAAAATGCTAAATCTTAAAATTTTGCGGAGAGTACTGAGTCTTAAAAGATTTATCTATTATTTGCGTTCACTATAAATATCGATTCTAAATGCATAATTGATAATAAAAGACCCTTTAGTCATTTTTATTTTAAACTTTAAAAATATTTAACTTGATCGATAGTATAAATTATTCAATGCCGTTATTATTTAGAACCAGTATAATACCTTACAATCTTAAAAAAATCTTTGTTAAAAATATCAAATGAGCCCATCGAGTGGAGGTCAATTCGATCGACAGGTTGGTTTGCTTGCTTGTTTAAACTAATAGCCTTCCTTTCTCTCTCTCTGTCTTTAGACTTATTAACATTTCAGGATGTCTCTTCAAGGAATGAATAAGAGATAAAATTATATATTCAAATTCACAAAACAAGATTTGATTTACAAGTTAAATTATTTATTTTTTTATATGCGGTATGAAAAGGGTAATTTCCTGCACATAACTACAACAAAAACAAAGGGTTTGTATTAAATGATTATTTGATTTTTTTTCGTTATTTTATCTAGCAAAGGACTTATATGGCCTTGTTAAATTCAAAATAATTGAGAAAAGTGAGATTTTATATGTAGGAATGATTTTGATACAAAAGACATAATTAACAAGAACAGTATTTACAATATACATAGGTATATTATATCATATGTGTTCGGAATAAGTATATTCGGTACCCTCGGCAAGCGAAATATTAAATGTACTGTACAATTTTCATTTTTTTTTCTTATTCATAGATAGAAAAATATATTAAGCTTGGAGAAAAATAATTTCCAATGATTATTTTTTTCTCTATATCTGGATTTAAAACTACTATACCCAAGAAAACGGACATTTATAAAAAATTCATTCTTATGCCAAAAGGTTGGTCTTTTCAAAAGAAATAACTGATTAGATGTCCTTGTTTTTGAACTTAAGAACTTTCGGTTGAAAAACTGAGAAAATCAGAAAAAAATCGAATTCTCTTAAGGTAAGCTATCTGTGATTAATTAATGTGTTGAATTTGACCCATATGTTTGTATAAATATACTGCAACTCTGTGCCAAGTTTCAGCATTATAGCACAAGCCGCATTCGCTGACGATTAATAGACAAAAATTTGCATAAAGTTTACCAAGTTTTATAATTTTTTTCTATTTTTATTCCAATTTTATATTAAATTTTCAAATATATACTTATAGTGGAAGAAGATTCTAGAAGAGTACTTTGGTAAGTCCCAAGGTTGATTTTTTCTGTCTAAATGCATTCCGTTATGTCGAAAAACGTAAGAATCGAAGATTGTAGAAAGTTCTTTCTTAAATTGAAAGTTTTTGCCGAGAGTAGCAGAATTTTTATATATTGAAGGAGACAATAAAAGAGTGTGTCTTCTGCTGGAATTATAAATTTTATTTATTTATAACGAGACTATAGTTTCTTTATCAGTCTATTACAATAGACAGATGAAGAGGGCAAAGCCCTCGAAACTATAGTCTCGTTATAAATAAATAAAATTTATAATTCCAGCAGAAGACACACTCTTTTATTGTCTCCTTCAAAGTTCTTTCTAATAATGATGTGGAGTGTATATGGCCCTTATCCAAGCCTTGCTCACGCTAGAATAAAATTTGACCGGAAATAATGTGGTTGCTGCACTAGCACTACTAACATTTAATAAAATAACCAGATTACATAGGTTCTGGCTAAATGGACTATAGTATAGTATCAGAGGTAAAAATCATCATCATCATTGAGTATACAGTCCTAAGACTGGTTTGATGCAACAATCCGTCTCCACTCGACTCTGTCCCCCGCCAGCTGTTTAACCTCTCTAAATGTCTGGCATCCCATATCCCCAATTATTTGGTTGAAATATTCTAATCTGGTTCTTCCCCTTCCCCTTTTCTTTCCCACCTCCCCCTCCAAGATATCCCTAAGCAGTCCCCCATGTCTCAGTGTGTGCCCCATCATCTGACCTCTTCTCTTCTTCAGACTCTTCCACAAGGTTCTTCTTTCTCCGATTCTTCCAAGAACTTCTTCATTTGTAATTTTATCCATCCATTTGATATTCATCATTCTTCTGTAGCACCACATTTCGAAAGCCTCCAATCTCTTTCTCTCCGCTTTTCCAATTGTCCAGGTTTCACACCCGTACAGAGGTAAAAAATTAAAAGAAAATAAAATAAAAAAATAAAAAACCCTTGAATAATTGTAGCTTATGTTATGAGCCAAATTTCAGCATTTTCACTCAAAATTTTTGATAACAATTGCGTTAATCACCAAAATTCGTAGATTGTACCGACATCTAAAAATTGTTTCTCTTTTTCTACCATTTTATTGATTAAAACATTACCTAGTATAAAATGAAAAATTAAGATAATTAAATTAAAAATACTAAATCACTATAAGGAAAATATACCATGCCCAACACATTAGAAAAAGAGGTTTTAAAACTCATGTAAAATTAATGCTCTGGCTAAGGCTAGTACAATAAATTTTATTTATGGACACTATGACTTTTCTTTCCTTACTTGTTGAACAATCCACTATTTTATTTATATTTGTGTTAATTTCTTAAAACTATTTTCACTATAAAAACGGATTAAGAAAACATCGTTAACTAGATATATATAAATAGTTATTAATAGAAATATAAAAGATTTATGATTAATAGAAAATATCTCTACTGTAAAAGAGTTTTCGTCTTCGAATATTTATAAAAAGTTGTATATTTAGAAATTCCTATTAATTACAGTTTATACAACTGATTGCTTATTTGTAGACTTCTTTCCTATTATTATTATTCAAGTCATTCAGATATTAAATTTTGGAATAAATCCAGGAGTCTCATTTTACTTTTAAAATAAATCTATTCTTGACTTTGACCGGAATGATACGAATTATTACTTTGAAAAATCTCGAAAGATTGTCTTTTCCTGAATTCAAGCTGCTGTGGATGTTTTTCAGAATGGTGAGTGTGCCAAAAAACCATGAGATCCACGTGTCAAATTGGTTTCACCTCCAAGGACAGCCATCAACTCGAATTGCCATTTTCCAAAGGGGATGATACAGCATATAACCCTTCTCGCAAATAATAAACATTATGCTTAATAGTACAGATTCATGTATAGTGATGAACAAGGGCGTGCCAAAGATTTCACCTAGGTGGGGGCAGCTCATATTAGTTTAGAGGAAGAAGGGGTGGGGAAAAAAATTGTACTAAATTCTGCTGAGAATGAAATACTGTTAACTCATTGCCTCAGACACCTTATTTGTTATTGATTTAAGTCCATTCACTCTACAATATTGGAATATTTTTTAACACGTAAACTATTGATTTTAGACTAAATGTCATATTAACTCTTCTATTTTAAATTAAATGTTTTTAATAAAGGTCATTATATAAACTACAACATTTTTTACATGTATTTTTTTAGTTGCCAACATAATAGACTTTATTTCGTCTTCTAGGGAGGGCGTCTGCCCCCCCCCCTCCTTGCCCATGGTGATGAATATTCTAAATGTAATACAAGAAAGTCTTAATTTCCAGTGAATTAGAGATATAAATAACCCAAATAAAATGGAAAATGGCACAACACAAAATGTAAACATTTTGACACCAGTGTCTCTAGAACAGTGTTTCCTAACCTTTTCAGTTTTGTCACCCCTATGACCATGCAAGCCATGTGTCTTTACTCCTTGTTAAGAAAAATATGAGAAAATAAAACTAAAAATTTATTAGAAATATTCATTAATGTTTAATACTTATTTTACAACTAAACATTATCGATGTTTTTTTAGTTTCAAATTGTGGAGCTTTGATGGTGTAATTTTTATTTATTGATAAATATTAAAATTAGCTAAACTTAAGACAACAAAAACATATACTTTGAGAACTATACAAATTTTCTGTGCTTCTATATTAATTAGTCTGATTCTGCCCTTCAAATAGCTATTATTACCACTAAGATAAGAACCACTGCTCTAGAAGATGTCTTATCAAGCTCACATAGCTTTAAGATGTCTTTAACATGTATAGAAGACATATTCCAAAGCGAGCCATCGATAGTTTTGGCTAAATAATTTTTAGTATCTGAAGGAAAAATAAATTATATTATCATTAACAACTGTATTAAAAAAACAAACAAACAATATGATGATAGTCTAATCAAACTTTGATGGGAACATCATTGAGATTTTTTTAATTGACTTTGTCTCTAAATAATAATAATGATAATAATAAGGAAGAATATAAAATGAATTCAAATTAATATCTCTATAGTTATTTAAGAAAATTTCTCATAATAAAAAGAATGTGTGTGGTAATTAAATTTCACTAAATAATTTATCAGATGTAGTTCACATTGAATAGTCTCTCGGAATGAATTTCACTCTCTTTTCTTTATTAAATCTTTGAATAATTTTATGAATAAGTATAATTAAATTGACTATGTATGTGGGTATTTAAATTAGTTCTAAAATAGTGCAAGCTGAAAATCCTTGCAGTTTTATAATCAAATTTTGAACAATCACTGTAGACCGACTTCTAGTTTAAAAAATATTATACTGGTGAAAGATTTAAAACAAATGATCTATCTGCACTTATAGATTACGAAAATGCAAACCGTGTTTTGGTATATCAAATATTATTAATTATATAAAAATTTCCTCCTGTCTGTCGGGTGTAGAATAATTCCACAGTGTCCCCTGCTGTGCCAGCTATTCTAAATATCTGGTAATTATTAAAATAACATAAAAACTTGAAATTTACAAGTTATTTTTATTTATTTTTCTCGAAATAAAAAATTGTACAGTGAGTATCTATTATCCGAAACAAGGGAGTAGGGGTGTTGGGAAAAGCGATCATTTACGATATATCTACATTAAAGTAGGCCTACAGTTTAGAAAGAAAGTCCAAGATGTTCTTTATCTTCTGAGCTGAGACTGGTTTTGCCGCTAAATCTCGCAAAAGTTTTAAAGCCAGCAATTGGACAACATCACATTCTTGTTGTTGTTCTAACTACTTCAAAGCTGTCTCAAGGCAGTAAAAAGCTTGAAAAATTTGAATTTGCCTTCTAGAAGGCTTTCAGTTAACCGATGTTGATTGATACTCGGATAATTAATTGATGCTCTATTGCAGGGGTCTTCAAGCAATGCACCGCGAAGAACTTTTAGATGCGACGATGTGGCCACTTTACCAAAAAAAATGTTACATCTTAAAAATAAATAAATAAAAAAATCTATATAATAAAAAAAATCATTAGAATGAATCTAATGATTAGATAATTAAGTGATATTACAGGTATTATGTAAATTGTAAATATACTGAAGTTTTTATTTTCTACGTTTTGAGAGATGTGCACCGCGGAACTTTTACTGAAAATTTGGTGTGATTTTACATGAAAAAGTTTGAAGACACCTGCTCTATTGCATTAAAATTTTAATCGAATAATTATTTCAGGAAGCATTGTTTGTGAGGTCAAAAAAAATCATGCCGTGTGTTATTCCTGTAAACATCTTTTCAAGTAGAATCAGGATTAATTTTTAAAATTTATTTTTCTTTAAAAGGACGGTGTGAGAGAGTTCCGAAGTGAACTTTTTTCATTCTATCCTTATGAACGAAAAATAATACGAATTTGATATCTCAACTATTTTGGAATATATAGGTAATTATTTTTCTGCTGATTGCCGATCTCTGGGGGGCCAAAGTACTGAATTAACGGAGAGACGGATTATTCAGGTAGTTAAAAAATGCACAAATCTATAAAATTTTACATACTATACCGAGCCCGAAAAGTTTGCTTTTTTCTCAATTTTTATTTGAATAAAATATTTTCTATTTATTTTTGGTTAGTTTTAAATGATTATTTATTAATAATTAAATAACAAGTGTTGTAATAAAAAGGTTGATAGGAGAGAAGAGGAAAAATCTTATCAAAGGGCACTGACAAGTGGTTCGGTTGGGGCTGGAAAAGAAGCCCCTCATGAACAAAATCCCAGCCAGACTGCAGCTCTTGACACCAACAACAGACAGGACGAAAACATATGTCACATATTTATAAAAAATTGTTAACATCTGTTTAAAACAATATGCCTATGATATTACATTATCGGAGACAACAACAGTTGGACTTTATATAACCGGAATTATTTACTCAGTGCAAATACATACAAACAGACAAAATTATGATTGGATTTGCTTTTACGAGTAACACTTCCATAAGTGTACTAGGAGCGACCGATGTTTTTTTTTTTTTAAATTAAATTCTTGGTTCTTTTTTATTATATAAAATGAATACTGTTTTTTAAAAATAATCATAAAACGTTTATTAATAACTCAAACGATTCGGGAGAAATTCTATCTTTTTCAATGAAAAATGATATTTAACTTGAATTTAAATGGTTTTTCTGGTGTTTCATAAAATATATATATATAAATTGAGTCATCAAAAGTTTGTTCTTGTACTAGAATATTAATTTCTTAAAAAAAAAAAACAAATAGCTGATCAGATTTTACTTTTTCTAGCTTAAAATCTTCCAATTCAAAAATGCAAAAGATGACAAAAAAAATCGTATTTTTATATAGATTACATCAAACCGTTATTGTTAAAGATTTAAATTTTGGCAGACATGTTTGTATTAATAAACTCCTTTCTGCCAAATTTAAAGTTTTTTCCTCAAACCGATCGCTGGAGAAAAAATTTGCTGAAAGTCTACAGAGTCTTGAAAAAGTTTTCACTTTTTTTCCAAATTTATAGACGATTAAAAAATCTTTTAGCATTTTTAATGTATACCTCGTGACTTTCTCTTATCCAGTTAAAAATACATACCTATATTTTTTTTTTTAACTTATCTTTATATTTAAATTAAATACATTATTTTAATTTTTTCAAAGGTCCTCCGCATCATTCCCAAAATTCTATAAAATTTTCTATATATGAATATAAAAATATTTAATATACCTCTCTTAATTGTTTGCTTACACATAATTATTTACTTTTGAAGTCAACTTTGAAAAAATGTTGCCTGACTCATCAACGGCCTTTCTTTTGTCTGCCAACTCGTGCATTCAAGTTTCCAAACAGACGACTGAACCGCAATATCAACGATCTCTTTAAGAATGGCATTTCCTCTTAAAATTTCATCACATTAACACATTGAAACAGATCTAATACAATCGCTCACATTTAGCCCACGTTTCCGAATGTTTTTCCCTCTTTATCTTTGCAAAAAATTTCTTTATAGTGTATAGTAGACTGAATTCACAATAATTAAAAACATAAAACGTTCCGATTATTTAAATTAATTAATTAATCCAACATACGACATGTATTATTCAATTAATTATCAGTTCGATAAGATAAGAGATAAGAGGCGTTTCTACTTGAGTGGGGAGTTTTGTATAATCAAGTTGGCAGTTGCCGATGAACCTTTCTGGAGACTGGAATCGCTTTGCATCATCGTCTGGAACTTGAAGCCAGGCCTCTAAGCAAATTAGGAGCAATCATTTGACGTTCGAATGTCTGCTTAGAAAGACCCAAGACTTCAAAATTCCAAAGAAATTCTTTGATAATTTTCCTTATTGAATCTATTAATTTTCCGCTTAAGTCACTTTATGCTATTCATTATAAACCCGCCTGTTTTATATTTCTTTTTTTTTTTTTAATTATTTTAAATTAATGCATGGAATTGAAAGAATTGGAAAGACTTTTGCATTTTTAAAGGAAAGACAATATTTGGCATTTGAAACTAAATTTGTCGCTAGGATAGGAGGTTGTGAAGGATTGATGCAATCAGGAAGCAAATTCCAATCACAGGTCAAATGGATATTGATGGTCTAAACGACAGGGGTGGTCCAAAGGGGCTCCAAAATAGGAGAAAGAAGAAGGAAGATAATTTAAAAAGGGTCCTCTCAGACATTTTAAGATTTTTCCACGAAGAGATTCAAATTTCAAACAAAAAAAAACCTGCGAAGCCAAGACTTCTCAGGGTGATAGGCATTTTTTATTATGACCCAAGATTTTCCACCTTGCTCAACCAATGAAGGTGGGTAAAAAAAATCAAAATCTCATAGCTCAGAATATTGTGGTGGAAGTTAAATCAGGTTTGTCGACACTTATTCAAAAGAGGATTTTAAATCTCATTTCATGTGAATTTTTTAGAGGGGTCCATAAAGCGTAGAAAGAGTTAAAATCAAGTTAAAGTAAAAATCAAATTAACAAATAATATTTTAGTTGGAAAAATACACAGTTTAAAAGGGAATAGAAATCCCTAACATAACATGATAATTAAAAGTTAGTAACAGTTTTTTTTTTTTTTTTTTTTTGAGTGAATGTTTTTTGGGTGGGCAAAAATGAAGACCCTCCTGAATGAATCTTAAATATTCATCCCGCGTAGTCAAACTCAGTCTTGTGATCGTCTTTCTTAAACCAAAACTATCTCAAGTGGTTATAAAGAATAAACAAACTAAGAAAGATCTATAAAACAAAATTCCCATGCTTAGTTCTATCTTGACTCATGCTCAAGTCAGGTTTATCAATGTGTTGGAGAAATAATTTTGGATGTGAAGATTGAATAGTACCAACTCATAATTCAATACTTTTATCTCTATAACTTCTTGGGTCTGGAGCTCTCTCCTTGCCTTCCTCGATCCCGAATATTACAATCTACAATTCTACAAACCCCAGGTGTTATAACACTTTCGTGAATATTATCTACTTTTACAAAATGCAAGTGTCTAGTTGGTGCACTCTTTGGGGGTGTGCATATTAAAAAAAAATAAGCTGACGTGTTATGATGTGGCCATCCACTTGACTTTACCATACAACCTGGCCCCTAAAATTATTTATAATCATGTAGGGGGGTTAGTTTTTGCACTTTTATACTTCTGGGGTCCCACTGATTATGTATACAAAATTTGGTTGAGTTTGCTCAAACGGCCTAGATTTTTAATTTTTTATGTTCACTTATTAGATCTTTTTTGTAGAGCGAAATGTCCATGGTTTCGCTCAATTTTTTTAATCAAAATAGTTTGAGCCGTTTTTGAGATATTTCGAAAACAAGAAGGAAAAAAAACACTTTTTTCATGCACGATACAATACTTGACCATACCCTGTATGGTAAAGTAAAAAAAAAATGGGAAAATTATTGATAATTCATTTTTGTGTTTTACACGTTTAATTAAATTTTATAAAAATATTTATTAAATCCCAATAAACTTAAGTTTTTTGTATCTAGACTAATAAATCATTGATTTATTCTCATAAATAAATTTCAAGTTCAAAAAGGATTGTAAATAAAATCTCTCTATTAATCTCTTCTTATAATCAAGCCTGCAATTATTATAATATATCATAAATTACTAAGTAGATAACTTTGTATAAAGTATCCCATTTTCCTCAATATTGTTCAAGTAGGTATATAATATATTTCTTATACGATATAAACTGATTTTCTAAATTTGTGATAATAATCTGTTTATTGTAATACAATTTATGAATTTTTTTGGCCCCTCCAGAAAATCGACCATCTGAAAATATTTATCCTATTAAAACTTTAATACTAATATGATTTTAGATATAATCAAAATATTCTATATTTCAAGTTTTCGAGCTTCAATATAGAAAAGTACAGACTAAATAAAATCGTAGCGAGACTCATTAATAGTCTTAAGTTTTTATAGAATATAATAGATGACACATCAAATTATAATTCAAGTGTAACTGTGGTAAATTTAGAGGGGAGTGGTACAGATATTAGCCACGGAATAGGTAAAAACAGGGCACCCACTGTGGTCGAGTAAAAAATTTCACAAAAATAATTAAATTCATAAACATTATGTTTGTGTTTTTGTAGTATCATGCAATATTGTATTCTACTTGTAAAAATTAAAATTAAAATTTTTTGATGTGTCTTCCCCTTTATAAAATTTTCTGCGAACGCGCATCAGTACAGGAAGAAGCCTATGCCCTTCTTAAGTCAAAATTTAGAAAACGTTATTGAATTGTGGTTAATCTGTGTAAGTAATTATCAAATAAATATTCGGCTATTTATTTAAAAATAAAAATTTACTCGAGGGTTAATTATTAATTTTTTTTAAAAAATTTATTAATTAAATTAATAATATAATAATACACTTTATCTATACATGTTATACTTCTTCAATAAGGAAGACAATTATTTAATTGAGGCTTGTCGTGTGAATCTAAAGACATTCAACATAATTTATATACATAT
>JALMQS010000099.1:25721418-25766175 GCA_024734495.1 Forficula auricularia
ATAGAAATTAGCAAGAAGAAAAAGATGAAATTTGCTATTAATTACAAACTTAGTTTATTAGCTACAACCCTTCAAGAGGTTCCGACAAAAAGTATCGATTTCTGAAGATTTTTTCAATTTTTCAACCGAGATTTCTGAAACTAGAAACTCCTAGATCTAAATAGTATTTTGTTTTTGAAAATATAAACATTTTATTCCACAAAATCTCAAAAGAATGTAGGGGAGTTCAAAAAAATGAAATTGTTGAATTTCAAATCCCGGAAACAATGAAAGATTAATTTAGCCTAACGCAAGGAAATTAAATATCGCATCATATCATTGATTCTTGCCAGGTGCTCAATTGTGGGATTTTGGGTGCCATCCCTCAACTCAAGGATTCACCCCAAAATCCCGACAGCCCAAAATCCGGACACCCCAAAATCCCGATGTGTGGAAATTCAGACGTTATTTTAATATTTTATTAACTTTTTTGGAACCGAATTTGTTCGTAGTCACTTTTCAAATAATTTTTCTAATCTCATCTAAATTTGAATTTTTACAAATTTAATAAAATTTATTTTATTTATTTATTATTTTGATGATATTTCAATATAGGTACTTGTTGTATTAATTAGTTTAGTCATTTTAAATTATATATAGATACTATACTCGTATTAGATGGCCCTACAGATACAATGTTTTTAATAAATAAATATATTTTTGTAAATATTTAAAAGGTTAATAAAATATTAAAATAACGTCTGAATTTTCACATGTCAATATTTTGACATTCAGGATTTTGGGTGCCACCCTCAATTGTCTATTATCCATTTGTTCAAAGTAATAAAATAATTTCTAAAATATGAAAAATTACCCATCTGAATTATTTAATTATTATTTTACTTAAAAATATTTGGTTCATTTCTTCAAATTTTACTCATAATTTTCTTTTGAAATTATTAAATACTACTTCTATATTACCATAAGTAATAATTTAAAAAGTTATCAATTTTGAAAATACATTTTTCGATGTAATAATAAAGGAATCAACGACATTACAAAAAAACTTAAAATTTCAATTGAGACGGATAAATATATAATTTCAAATTTTCGAAGTATTGAATTTTACTACATGGTTGATGATTAAACAGCCTTAAATAGGCATAGATGCTTCTAGATTCATCAATTCAACGATTGTGTACTACTGAAATCCATAACTTGACTATTATTATTCTGGATTATTAGCCTCTTTATCTGAATTTAGGGGGCCAAAACATTATGATTCTAATTGAAAATTTCCTTTTTTATTTGGTATCTATCTCCTTTGTAAATATTGAATTAATGTCATTTTTGGAGCAAATACCTATGTTTATAATTTCAGTAAGTTACCCAATTATTCAACTAATCACAGAATGCAGTATCCTATAATAAACCCTACCATGATATTATTATTCTTTGGTCTTTTGAAATGACACTCATATACATAATATTTCAGATTCGGTTCTCCTGGGAGGACAAGCCATTTTGACTCGGAATACTATTTCGCACTTGGGTTTAATTTCCGAGAGGGATGAATGAAACCCTTCTGACATGTAATATATATTATCCACAAAATCTCCGGACTTAGTAGAAGACAATCTCTCGAAATGTCAAGTCTGCTGCCTTCGGAAATTTAAAATTTAAAATTTATCTACTTATCTGAATTATTAGGATATAGTTAGTACCCGATGATATTGCCATATTTTCGACTATTAATAAAATACTTGTTTTTAAAATTAATATTGAAAGAAAAATTGAAAACTATTTTCGAGTACAGCAAATTTGAGTGTTTTGGCAATTTTTTTTGTTAGAAAATAGTTTGAGATATAAAGTTGAAACTCGGTATAAGAGTGTGGTTTTTAAATACAATATATTTAAAACCCAAAGACGAGTAATTTTAAGTGTTCGAATTAACACATGGTTTGTTTCTCTTGATTTGTTTTAAATAGTAAGGTATATTAATATTAAAAAAATTATACAAAACGGTTGCATATATACAAGGAGTACTTGAGTGAACATGACTCAAAAGAGCGCGTAAATAAGGATTGAATTGAGGCATTTGTCGCCTGATATCTCTCATGGATCAAAGGTCCAAAAACAAGTCCAGACAAGGTTTGATCAAATAGAAATTATTCACGTTGATAAACTAGAACATTTATAACGAAAGGAATTCGGGAACTTTTGGAACAATCCGTTTATTTGAAATAGCAATAGGAAAATTTCACTCTCAATATAAATGTCAAAAAAAGAGATATTTATAACTATCTTTTTTAATTCAAAGCCGACGTTTCGGAGGGTTATTTCCTCTTTCTTCAGGGTCTGTAATCAATTCAAATTGTATTTGGCCATGATTAACGTCAAGACTATTACAAATAAATTTAATATAATTCATAGGCATCAAAAATTGACATTCATTCTGAACCCTTGGGCACAGGCACGTTATAAATTTACATGAACCTACAATTTTTATTTTTGACAGGGCTTGGTTTGATCACATATGTGTACCGCATTTTGTGTATAGCTCCCAATTAACTGAAGAGCCAAATAAATTCAGGCAGAAAACGTTTTATTCAGGGTGTTTTATTGAACCCATCGCATCCAACTTTGGCTGATACCTCCTCCTTCAACTAATACAAAATATATTCTACTTAATTTGAGAGCTCAGAAGGAAATAGCTAATTTTTATTTATTTTTGGGTTTAAAATTTTTAAAAATTATAGGCCTAAAAACATTACCTACTGACATTGATATGGGTCCCCTGACGAGTTTCGATAGCATTTGAGTGATAAATAAATAGGTATGAAAAAAATATATACTTTTTTCAAATATGCCCTACAAAAACATTATGAGACTGATGAAATTTAATCGAAAGGCGAAGATTATTAATATAAAAAGTTTTCCGACAAAATTTTACTATTTCTCTGCTTCACTGATTCATTTAAGTTCTAAATACATAAAGCCTAATAAGTTTTTCTTTATACAAATCATCAGAATAAACTTTCTGCGTCTATTAACTGGAAATTAATTTTTTTTCATTTATGAAGGTAATAGGATCTTTTCATTTGTATAGAAGTTAATTTTATTATTAGTTTCTAATAAACTGTCTGTCAATAACTCGAAATGACTCCATCTTTTTAACTCTAGTGGATTACAATTCTACACCAGTAAAAGGCTTAACTTTTCATATTTTAAAACTTCAGGTTTTCATAAGCTAACATATTTAAACATTAACTGTTCCAATCCATTTCCAAAGTTTTCTTTTAGGTGAAGTTTTTCTAAAAAAAAAAAATAAGATTTTTTTTTCAACATTTTAAGCAAGATTTAATTGTTTCCGTATATTAACTTTTTTTTTAAGTAAATTATTTTTTTATTGTTAAAAACTTCGCGTCAAGTGATTTTTTATGATTATGATTTAAAATTAAATACAATTTCATCTAAATTCTTAATTGTATTTAATCTCGAATTTTAACTTTTTTTTTAATGCAATCGAATGCAAGAAGGGGTGCACCAGTAAAGATGCAGCCCCTATGGATCTCGAAAGACTCTTGCATTACCGAAGAGAAGGGAAAGTTGATTAAGTGAGAGGGTGTAGACGTAGGTGTTTATGCACTCGGGTTTTGAAAGGTTTGAAGATTATAAGTGCTGGGAAAGATGGAGGCTGGGAGAGAGTTCCATTTCCTTGAAGTCATGGGGATATATGAATTGGCGAATGAAGTGGTCCAGCACTTTTCTAATTTGAACGCGAAAGAGTGTTGAGAGTCGGCAAAACGCGTGCTACGTGCAAAGCATGCTTTGGGAGGAATTATTGATTTTATCTCATCAGAGCACCTGCCGTGATAGTATCTATAGAAAAGGAAAAGGGCAGAGACATTTCTTCGATGAGGTAGCGACTCGAGGGAGTCGGTGAGGGTAGAATCGTCAATTAGCCTGACGCCTCGTTTCTGAATTGCATCCAGGGTAGCAAGAGAATATTTTGAGGCTCCTCTCCATAGATGAGAGCCGTATTCGAGACAGGGCCGGATTTGGGCCTTGTAGATGGTGAGAAGATGTGGGGGCTTGTAAAATCGCTTGGACCTGAATAAGTAGCCAATCTTCCTTGCTGCAGATTTCGCCACAGAGGAGATGTGTTCATTCCAAGACAGGTCAGATGCGACAGAGACGCCCAACATGGATAGGCTGTCACACATTTTCAGGGTATTCGAATCGAAGTGAATATCAGGGAAATTTTTATTTTCGCGCCTAGAAATTAGACAACATTGAGTCTTGTTTGCATTAAAGTTAACTAAATTTAGAGAGCCCCATTTATTCAGATTGTCTAGGTCGAGAGTAATTGAGGAGGCAACATTGATTCGATTATTCCGGAGTGAGGGTTTGCCGTGCAGAGTGCTATCGTCGGCGTAACAATGAGTGGGTTATTAATTACTGTAAATTTAATGAATTGTATAATATTAATTTTGTTTCTGAACAAAAAATATAAACATTTCTAAATTAGACTATAAATTTCACTAGAGGATAAGTAAGGTGATCTCAAAAATGCGATCTTACAACTTATATATGTAAGTATCATCCTAACCCCAGTAAGAACAATTTGTTGGTTCAAAGTGAAACATCATTAATTGATTTTTTTTAATATCCATATTCTAAGAACCTTTCTTAAAAATAGTAAATATCAGAAATTATCCGATTCCATAAAAATTTCGATTCCGATCCAACCCTAAAAAATATTAGTGTTCTATACCTCTCTCTCTTTCTAAGGTGACTTAAGCTGTGTGAAATATTAATTAAATAAGTGAGTAAATCTTCGAAAACAAAGTTATTTGAGTTGCTACGTTGAGCATGATTTTAAGTGCAAAATTATAAACGAATTGGAGTAATTTTTGGAAACGGACTGATAAGTGAATTAAGTGGAAATCGATGAGGCAGTCCAAAAATTTCCTTCACTGACTTTTCAAAACCCTGAAGAAGGAGAGAATAGCCTCCAAAACGTCGGTTTAATGAATAAAAAGATAGTGTAAATTATCCTCTTCTTTTTTGGACTGCCTCATCGATATCCGCTTAATTATAAACGAACTCTGAGTAAAATTAAAGCAAGTTTGTTTCCACCCTTTTGTTCACTTATTCACTATCCACTTCACTATGTTTCCAGCCCTACTTTCATTCTTATCATTAAAAATGTGAAATTTAATAGTTATTCTAAAAAGCGGCGGCCGGTGCTACATAAAGGTTTTATAGTTTAAAACTTTATTTAAAAAATATAAATTCTTAGAATATGTTGCTTAAAATAAAAGAATGCACTACTTCAACTAAGTAGTTATATACCTATATTAGGGTGTCCCAAAAAAAACGAATATTTTTTTTTTGATCTCGCATAAAAATATGTTAATTTACATGTTTTTAAAAAGCACACCAAAAATCAGATCGATTAAAACATTTTAAGAGGTCAATCAAGATATTTAAAAATCTCCAAAATTGTAGAAAATTGATTTTTTACCATCTTATTATTCCCTACCTTGAAAATTATAAATACAGTGAAACCCCAATCCGAACTAATTGGGGCTGTAGCCTGGTCGGATTTCAATTTGCTCGGATTAGCCGAAAGCAGCTTCAACAATTGAAGATAACTGATATCAAGTGAAATATAAAGTGATATTTTGTGTTTTTCTATTATTATTTCATTGTTTTTGCAATGTGATTACCCTAAACCCTAAAGAATATCAATAACCAACTTTTACCGTTCTTTAATCCTGGATGATATAAGTATGTACACACATTTACAATTTGTTAGGTATGCTAGCTGTACTTCTTTGTTAATTTTTCAACTAATTATGTAAAATAAGGTTATAATGTAGAATATATACATGATTGTTTTATGACTAAATAAATAAGTTTCTCTTTTTCGCGTTCGGATTTCCCGGGATTTCGGATTTCCGGGGTTCGGATTTGAGGGGTTTCACTGTATTCTGAAAATTTGATGTCGATATATCAATTTATTGAGGTCGCTCAAGATTTTTTTAATTTTTAAACTAGTGTACTTTAATTGAAAAGTTTTTATTTTGCCCAGAGTAGCAGAGTTGTGTTGATTCATGCATCAAACAGATGACAACCTCTTTGTCTCTCTTTATGATAGTGTTTAGATTTTTCAGTGACCTGATAAATTTGATTGCAATTTTTGATTTGTAGGAAAAATAAATGCATATATCAAGTAAAATTCAAGTTTGTATCTTATTTATTTTACGAGCTGCAATACTTTGGCAGACAAGCAGACATTGAAGTGACACTAATAATATAGGCTCCCCTTTTACTTTTGAACGGAACCTCAAAACAAATATTGTAGATGATTTTCAAATGTTGAGGTCAAATATAATTAGCAAATTTTATACCAAATAGGTACCTAAAATACATTTTAAAACTTTCATTGAGACGAGAATGTGGTTAGATGGGAAACAAGAGACAGCCATTGCACATTCCCAACTGTAAATAAAATGTACCTACTTGCACGAGAGGTCAAACTCATGCGATAAATAAACTTCACTTTTCATGACGGGCTCGCTGTCCCTCCCGTATGTGGCTCAATTTTCCCGACACTAAACCAGTTTCGCTATCAGGAAAAGTTAAAAAGGAACGAGGAGGGTCAAGGTCTCCTGGCAGTACATGCACCTGCTTTCTTTGCAAAGGTGAAGAAGACACACACACGCTAAGTGCCATGCACAAGTGTTGTTTATCTCCAGAAAGGGAATTAATGCTTTTGTCAACAATTAAACAAAACAATGCTAGAAACTGTTTACCCCAAATATAAATCATAATTTGGTGTTGTTATCGTCTATGATGAAGATTTTTCTTTGTTTGATGCAAATAAACATACACACATATATATCGAGATGATATATCGGTATATATATTATTTATTTATAATAAATAAATAATATATATATATACAGATATATCATCTCGATATATATGTGTGTATGTTTATTTGCATCAAGCAGAGGACAACCTCTTTGTTTCTCTTTGTGAATCAACAACTCTGCTACTCTCGGCAAAACAAAAACTTTTCAATTTTTCTTTGTGGCTGGTTATTGGTTACTTGGACTTGAAATAAAATTAAAAGTTAAATTTTCAAAATATTGATACGCTTCGCAGTATATTTTTTGATTCCTCAGGCAATATTTGAACTTAATCTCCTCGTAAAAAGTAATATATAATTCACTACACCAGATGTCGATCACAATTAAAACAATTATCTCATAACAAGAGCAAAACAATGACAGGCTTTTGTTTTTTAGTCTTAAATAAGCTAACGTGTTCTGATGTGGACATCCACTTGACTTTACCTTACAACCTGGCGCCCTAAAATTATTTGTAATCATGTGAAGGGGGGGGGGTTAGTTTTTGCATTTTTATACTTCTGGTTATGTATATAAAGTTTAGTTGAGTTTGCTAAATGGCCATGATTTTCATTTTTTGAACCTACACCCCCCCCCATTTTGGGCTGTTAGTTTTTGCATTTTTAGACTTTTGGGGTCCCACTGATTATGTATACAAAATTTGGTTGAGTTTGCTCAAATGGCCTAGATTTTTAATTTTTAACCCCCCTCCACTCCCCTTAATTTTGGGTCGATATGCACCAAAATCTAATCAGCTCTTAATCTCAATGGACCAAAACTACGTGTAAAATTTGGTTTCGATATTCACACTAGTTTTTGAGCTAGCTCGTCCACAAAAATTTGGTAACGCGCAGACAACAACAGACCTAACAGACATTTTGACAAAACAATTATTATCTCAAAAGGTATAATTTTTTCGATGTTTGCTTATTAACACTTTTTTTGTAGAGCAAAATGCCATGGTTTCGCTCAATTTTTTTAATCAAAATCGTTTCAGCCGTTTGTGTGATAGTTCGAAAAAAGAACGAAAAAAACACTTTTTTCATGCACGGTTACAATACTTGACTTGATTTTTTCCTTTACCAAAATTAAGGGGGTGGAGGGGAGTTAAAAATTAAAAATCTATGCCATTTTAGCAAAATCAACCAAAATTTTATACATAATCAGTGGGAACCCAGAAGACTAAAAATGCAAAAACTAACTTCCCAAAAGAGGGAGGGTGTAAGGTCAAAAAATGAAAATCTAGCCCTTGTACCAAACTTAACCAAATTTTGTATACATAATCAGTGGGCCCCCAGAAGTCTAAAAATGCAAAACTAACCCCCTCCCCTACAATGAATAATTTTATTAAATATTAAATATAAGTGAGGGGCCAGGTTGTTTGGTAAAGTCAAGTGGATGGCCATATCAGAACACGTCAGCTTATTTATCTCTGTTACCAAAGACTATCAGAAATCAAAAATTCAAAAATTCTGAAGAAGTCGGCAAAGTCGACGAAACGTTGGTGAAAAAATTAAAAAATTACAGAAAAACTTGTCGTTAATTCACATTATAAACTCACATTAATACACATTATGGGGAAAAAATGAAAATAATAGTTTGATTTATGTGCGATATACTGTCGTTTTACCTTATTGATCAGAACTAATCTATAGTTATCCATATTAAACAAATCCGAATTAAACATGCCCGTGAAAAATTCAATTGTGTATCTCAAACGAATGTTGGTTTGCGTTTAACAACACAATGGGCTAATTTGATAAATAATATAATTATATATACATTTAGAAAATAAATAAATAATATTCAAATAATTAATATATGAAATAAAAATAATATGTTTAAAAACCACGAAACACATAATTAATTCAATGAATGATTATTCAGTTGCAGTATGCATGTGTTTTTGATTAATTTATTAAAATATAATATAAAATAATAAAAATCTTATTAATAGAAAGCTTAAAAAATATCATTTAAAATCTGAAAAATAAATGGACTCTCATACATTTTGAAAGTCTTATTATATTCTCCATGCCATAAGTCAGCATTAAGTTCATTCGATTTTTTTTTAATTTTTTTAATAATAACAAATAGAGCAGCAAATTGTTTTCTGCTATAAAAACCGACCAATTTTGCTCAAATTTGGTTCATTAACATCTTAAAGTTTATTGATAATGTACAAAATCAAGGAGGCTAGGTCCGCCAGATACTATAATGAAATTGTTATGATGTATTTTTCTTTGTGGCTAGTTATTTGGTACTTGGACTTTAAATAAAATTAGAAGTTAAATTTTCAAAATGTTCCTACGTTTCTCAGTATATTTTTCTGCTTCCTCGGGCAATATTTGCACTTAACCTCCTGGTAAAAACTAAGTTGGCAATCAATTCACAGAATTTTTAATGTATTATCATTGATAAGATTTTTTATATTATATATTATATTTGCACGAAATTTTCTCTGGAGAGAGATGGACTGGTAGAATTTTTAATTGAAAGTAATGGAAGGTAGCCCAGGGGTAGTCAGGAAAAAAAATTTAACACATATTCAAATAAGGTCTAATTTATTGGATTCCTTCCTCCTTTCCTTTCAAATCGACGTTTCGGAGAATTTTTTCCTCTTTCTTCAGGGTTTCAAAGGGTCAACGAAGGAAACAAATAAAATGCTGTGAAGAGAGGAAGGAATCATTTTATTTGTTTTCTTCATTGACCGCCTTGAAGAAGGAGGGAAGAATCCTCCTAAACGTTGGTTTGAAAAGAAAGGAGGAAGGAATCCAATAAATTACACCTTATTTGGATATGTGTTAATTTTTCTTTCCTCACTACCCCTGGGCTGCCTTCCATTACTTTCAATTAAAAATTCTTTATATTTATTAATATGATTATCTGTATCAGTTAGGCCTTATAATACGATTGTTTTTTCCTTTAGCAAAATGGTTGTATGGTAAAGTAAAAAAAATAATCATGAATTTTAGACGGATGTGTGATGTGACGATTTGAAACCATGAAGAAGTCGGCAAAGTCAACAAAACGTTGGTGAAAAAATAAAAATTCACACAAAAACTTGTCCTTAATTCCCATTATAAACTCTCATAAATCAAACATTCTTTACTATTAGATTTCAAATTTTACTCCGTCAAAAGAAAAAGAAACAAAGTTTTTTATCGCTTATTCTTCTGGTATTAATATAGTATAAGAATAAAGAGAGATTTGAAAGAATTTATTTTCAAATAGTATTTTCCAGGATTCGAAAATAAATAATGTGCCTAGGTATAGACACGATTCTGCGGTCATGGATTCGAAAAGAATGAAGGCAAGAGCCATCGGCAATCGCCGCGGATCACTGACTCCATTTGGAATTAGCGATAGCCAGGAAGCTTGCAAATCGCATTATTAGAATGAATACCTATATAGCAATCGGATTCACTTCACCCACCAATCGAGCTGGATAATTTATCATTTTATTTGCTGGATTATATATCCATGAAATTAAATAATATCCAATGTTAAAAAGAAATGATCGATTGAGGGAATTATTTGCTGAAATCGTCTTACAATACAAATCAATAAATGATTACCCACAAAGCCTAGTATAAATTAACTTGTATAAATATACCTAATCCGTGTAATCAATCCAAATATAAAGCTTTTTCCGATTGACTTATCATGCTACAACCTAGACCTTTATTTATGAAAACTTGAAATGTTCATCAGAGATTGAGGGATGTAGTGCTACAAAATAATTGTGTTAAGGGAGAATGGTGTAGGTTCTTGGTGAAACATTTTAAATAAAGTAAAGAAAATTTTTTGAAATTTTTTTTAAAAACTTTTTAAAATATAAAATACTAGGAAGATTTCACAAAAATAAAAGATCATATGCTTGTTTAGCACTATTCTATATATATTTCGGGGTAAAAGGCCATCTTCAGAGTGTCCTTTGTGAACTCCTTATACTCGGAAATATATATGGGTCGTACTAAACAAGCATCTGATCTTTTATTTATGTGAAACCTACCTAATATTTTATATTCTAAATTTTAAAAGTTTCTGAAAAAATTTTCAAAAATTTTCTTTACGCTACAAAATAAGTTCCTGAAAGCTGAATTTGTGATATAGAGCAGCGCTTCTTAAACTTTGTTCATTCACGACCCCTTTTTATCGTCGAGATTTTTTCGCGACCCCAGAAATTAAATTTAAAATGAATATATAAAAATAAATATTTTCCCATAAACATTTTTTTTTTTTTTTTTTTTTGTAAATAATACTATAATAGTATACTTACCTATGAAAAGAAGTAGTTTTAGAATTTGTTTCAAGTAAAAATCAATGAAAGAAAGCCACGTTTTAATGCGACAGGTGTGCATGTATTTTGTGGTATAACAAATTAAATCTTGGTGCAATTGACACTGCTGGATGGGAAGTATCTTAAACGTTTTTCAGTGTTGAACAATATTTGGATTTAATAAATATAATAAAGCTGAAAAATTTGTTTCGCATAAGTATGTATGTATGTGCTGCTGAAAGGCAGAAGAATATTTAATGCCATTTCAGACATTTTTAGAAATTCAGTTCTAGCTCAGATCCAAAATTTAGTTAAATATTTTCATAGAAATTCAATTTTTAAGTTTGAGTCACTAGATAACTCAGCAATTTACTCTTAGTCTTTATATGGCAGGTGATTAATCTCATTAATGTCATTCAAACAATGTTTACAGAAAATGTAATAAAAGTGTTAAGTTAAAGATAAATTAATTATAACGACTAATGTCTCTTTAAATTCATATATATGAATTAATATGAAGAAACTTGTATTTAATATTTAATGTAAGAATTATTCTTTAAGCTTAAAGATATTTCTAAAATTTAGATAACTAATGGAACACATGTCGGTTTGAAAAAAATGACAGAACACAAATATTTATTTAAATAATTAGTAAAAGTCATTAATAGTAGAGCAATGACTTACTTATTGTCCAGCGCTCTGATGTCTTCAACTGGCCAGAAGACACCAGACTGATTGTGCGTCGCCCGCAAGAGATTAGTTGGCCGGCCAAATTATCTATTTCCTTGAATTGTCTTTCTGAAAATAATATTAAAAACATTATTTTTTAATAATTTATCGAAACCTTCTATAACTAGTGTTAAATAAATAATTCAGTAACTGTATTTATTGACCAGAAAATATTAATTATAATATTACTATAAATAATTATATATATACAAGATATATCGTATTAATATATATATGTATATATCATGGCGGTTGGTGACTTTTCAACCAGGGGATGCTGTCCAAAAAAGTACTCTTAATTTTTTGAAATTTTTCTTTTAATCTCTGCTTTTTTTCAAATTTGCGGCATTATTTTCGTTTGTTTTTTTTTCTCAAATTTAACATTAGATTTTTTAAATTATATTTTATGACCTTAGCCCCAAACGGATAAAATATTAAATTTCTCCTAATTCATTCGCTATAAGCAAGCTATGACTTGTTTATAGAACTCTTAGTTATTTCCGATCTTATAAATTGGGAGTTCTTAGAAATGGATTAGTCCAGATATTCTCGAATCATCTTTATTTAATCCTTTTTTGTTCCTCAACGAGACCAATTTTTATTAGAGTAAAACTCGTTTGAACTTGTCTTTGACATGCTTGAACTGGGAGATATACCAGGCAGGAACTTGAAATCTTCTATAAGGACCCTTTTTATAAATTTCATTCATTTTAATTGCCCCTTGAAACTATGCAACAATTTAGAGAACCAATTTACTTTTCAAAACAAAATTTTTTTATAGAAATATTAGAAATAACTGATAATAATTTGAAAATTTAAAGATCCTCCTGAAATTATAAAGTCGACCTTATATATTTATGAAAATACTCTAAATGTTTGAAATTTTAGGGATGATCCGCTTCCACAGCATCCATGACCGAAAGCCACTGAAAGATATATATGTTTTAGCTTGGGGCAAGCAATAAGGAATAATAAAAATAATATAACATTTCAAAAACTAAAGTTTTCCTTTTAAAATCACCTGAAAGTAGAAAAAATATATGTTTTTTGATATCTATACTCGGATGACTCATGAGAACAAATGCTTGGGCACTTTAAGGAAGTTCTTTCGCGACAATCCACACAAAAAGTTTTAGCCGCGTAATAACCACTCTATAAATATGAACGGAACTAAAATTTTAGGTTATGTTTCTTTTAACGTGACTGTCCACTGACACTACGAAATCTCTATACGGATACACACATACTTGCCGGACCGTTTACAAGCCATTGTGCTTTATCCCATCCACTAAAAATAATAGCCCAAATATGTTTGTTTGTTTTTTTTGTTTTTTATCAAAACTACGTGGTAAATAATTTCAATTTTTTTTTAAGTTGCTCCGAATATATTATTCTAACAAATATAAGTTTTTAATCAAGATGGTGAAAGACCTCCAATGAAAAAAAATGAAATAATGATCATATCCCCACCATTTCCCTATCTGTCCTATGTAAAAAATGTCATTTTTAATTGCAATTATTTCATGTTTGGTGTGGTAAATAGTCTTCAAATTTTAACAGTGTGTGTATTTTGCTTTTAATGACTTATATTCAAAGTTTCAAAGACTTCTTGAATTTTTGAATTTGTGAAAGAACTACCTTAAATTGAAATTTAATTAAATTACGATCCCACACTGTTTCAATTTTTTGTCATGGGAGTATCTAATATCTACATTATCCGGAGTCTAAAAAAATCTATTTAACATAAAATAGATGATTTAAAGGCCATAACAATGCAAAACAATGATATTATTGGATAAATTACATTACCGGATAACCCATCAAGTGCTTAGCCAACTGACTCAACAGTAACTTTGGCACTTCCAGAGTAAATGGCACAAATAATATAAAATTAAAATATCCAATAATATAGGATTGAAGAAGTTTTTACAGGTGGACTGGTAAGTGAATTGAATGGATTTTGATGATGCACTCCAAGATTCAAAAGAAGAAATACAATTATATCTATTTTCTTATTCAAAGCCGACGTTTCGGAGGTTACTTCCCTCCTTCTTCAGGGTTTTCCAATAATAATATTGATATGTCTTGATTTGACCGTTAAATCTTTTTATTGTTCGTTAGACACTTGTTTGCAGGCCGTTACAGTGGCATCTAACTCTTGAAAACAATCCGAGATATATTGATCAAAACGTCGTCTATTTATAAAGAGAAACAAAGAAGTTGTCCTCAGCTTGATGCAAATAAACATACATATATATCAAAAATATATATTTGTATTAAGTGGATATTGATGAGGCAGTCCAAAAAAGAAGATAATTTATACTATCTTTTTATTTTTATTCAAAAACCTATCTGTATATATATTATTGATTTGTTTGAGACTATAGTTTCAAAGACTTGGCCTTCATCATCGATCTTTTTTAATTATAAATATTATTTTTCATGGGGTCAGAATTGCATGGATATTGAAAATTTTTTGATCTTAACTAAACCGAGAGCCACTTAGAATTAAAAAACAATTTTCAGGACACTCACTGTTTTTAAATTCTAGCTGGCTTTCGGCTAAGTAAAGATCAAAAAAATTTCAATATCCATACGATACTGACCTCATGAAAAATAATATTTATAATTAAAAAAGACTGATGATGAAGGCCAAACAAGTAAATAATATATACAGATATATATTTTTGATATATATGTGTGTACGTTTATTTGCATCAAGCTGAGGACAACATCTTTGTTTCTCTTTATGAATCAACAACTCTGCTACTCTCTGCAAAATAAAAACTTTTCAATCTTCTAGCTATGTTTGTGTAATATGTTGATGTTTCTTTGATAAATATATAATAAATCAGGGGTGGCCAAAATGTGGCTCGCGAGCCACATGCGGCTCTTCAGTCAATCTCGTCCGGCTCTTGAACTATGGTGAATAATACTGATTTTTAAAAGTATAATAAATAAATTAAATAAACTGACAAGTTCTGATGTAGCCATCCACTTGACTTTACCTCGACTTTACCATACAACCTGGCCCCTCACTTATATTTTATATTTAATAAAATTATTTATATTCATGTAGGGGGTTAGTTTTTGTATTTTTAGACTTCTGGGGGTCCGCTGATTATGAATACAAAATTTGGTTGAGTTTGCTCAAATGGGCTAGATTTTTAATTTTTAACCCCTCCCTTAATTTTAGGTCGATATTCACCAGAATCTAATCAGCTCTTAATCCCAATACATCAAAACTACGTGGACATTTGGTTTTGATATTCACGCTAGTTTTTGAGCTAGCTTGTCCACAAAAATTTGGTAACGCACAGACTAACAGACTAACAGACAGACTAACAGACATTTTGACAAAACAATTATTATCTCAAAAAATATAATTTTTTCGTTGTTCACTTATTGGGCTTTTGTATAGAGCGAAATGGCATGGTTTAGTCCAATTTTTTTAATCAAAATAGTTTCACCCGTTTTTGAGATATTTAGAAAAAAAGAAGCAAAAAACAACTGTTTTCATGCACGATTACAATACTTGACCATACCCTGTATGGTAAACTAAAAAATAATAATTCAAAAATTAAATCTCCTAAAAGCACTTCTCAAAATTAAAATGTTATTTCTTTTTTTTTCATTGTAATTGAACACTAATGTTATAAGTAAGTAAAGCAAAAAATATGTTACTTCATTTATATTTTATAAAATAAAAAAATGTGTGTTTTTTAATAAACAATTAATTAATCTCCAAACAATGGGGCTCGCTTTGAAACAATTTTATAAATTTGCGACTCCCAAAGTTAAGGTTAGTGGCCAGTGGCCACCCCTGTAATAAATAGTGCATAATATAGCTAAATTTCTAATAAACAAACCGGTGTTTATTTAATTATTTATTCTTTTAATTATCCTAAAAATGAAGACAACATAACAATATATCCTAAAGACGAACAGCCCGGAAATCGATTCGGTGAATAGCTGAGAATGCTTAGTCCCCCTCTTCCACCCTTTGTCCTAAATATCTAAAAATTCTTAAGGTTCCTTGTTTGCCATATAAGTTCAAGTCTGTAATCAAAGAAGCGAGAGGACCAATGTTATTGTCTTTGGGAATGTGTGATGTATATATATATATATGTGTGTGTAGAGTGTAGTGTAAGGGGTCCATCCATCAAATGTTGACACAGTTGCGGGGTCTTGGGCGACCCATTCTCATCTGGAAGGCCTTGAACTAGCGATCACAAAGCCTGGTCTCTGTTTGTTGACCTTTCTCGCCGAGCACTATAGTCTTTGTGCCAATTTCGCGTCCTACGTTTGATGCCAGTCAGCTAGAAAAGCATCAAACCTCGGCTTGGCTCGAGTCTTTTGTTTTTCCGTATTTGCCGACGATTATACTCGGAGTCGCCGGGCCTGGAATACTATAATGACAGAACTATGATGACAAAAAAAATCTCTAAATATGACAGCTTGAAAATAAAAGTATATTTTCATATCAGATCAAAAATCAGTCTCAATTTTAGATTACTTTTATTATTTATTTATTTTTTAAAAGATTCTTCTAAAACTTAAGTGACTTATCGTCGCTGATCTTACAAAACCTCGTAAGTCAGATTTTTGGACAAATACGTATTATACGTTTATACCGACCAACTTTTCACGACGCGTCTTTCTATTGAAACCTTATAATTCTACGAGCTTTTCGTGCGTGCCTTCGACACGCCCTCGAAGCTCGGCCCTCCGGGCTGGTGCCCTGGCGGGCGGGGTCTCGTTCCTAAAATTGTATTCCTCTTAAAAAACCACACTCCAAATGTATACATGTAAACTCCCGAAAATACATAGTCTCTTAAAGTTTCGCCTCATTTTTGTCCTGACACAGCTACAGAAATGAGGCTCTAGATATGAATCTGGAAGTATTTTTTTTTCTATAATCTACAGCATTGTGATATTTTTTGTGTCGAAATAGATTTATTTAAATAAGTGGGATCGTGTGAGGAGGAGAATTATATTATATAATTTTTTTTTTAATTTGGGATCGATAATCGATATAAGGCTCCAAATATTTAAAAGAGATCAGGTGTTGTTTTTAAGACAGGCTGCTTCAGTATTGCCATGAGAAACTCGGGCATGCGTGTCTTAAGTCGTCCAATTTTGTAAAAATCAAAAAATAAGAATAACAAAATTTAGATTTTTAAAAAATTATAAAAAAGTGGCAAATTATTAAAAAAATAAACAAATAATAAATAAAATATAAATCAAATTAGATGTGATTCATTTCTTCTTCTGTGTGCAAAGAAAAGCGAATTGAATATTTAATTTTTGATTGGTGAGGGGGGGGAATAATTATCAATATATTTAATGTTTCTTAATTTAAAACCAATTCAAAATTCGAGTTCAAATTACAATTATATTTCAAATTTGCCTCATATATACCGCAAATATACCGACGAAATCAGCGCTCCCTGTCGGCAGAATTACGTGAGCGTTACTGCAAATTAATCTAGGCTATTATATATTATATTTCAATTTAAGCTACTGACAAATAACAAATATTGCATTGTATTTGTTTGTATTCGTGTTTAAAATAGTTTTTCTTGTTTTCTGGCAAACTTTGAATTTAGGACTTGCTAGGTCTTGTAAGATCAGCGATGTTACCTAGAATTTAATTTTATAAATTTTAGGGTTTATTTAGTCACACAAATTAAACTAATAGAGTAATTTCAGTTAATTAACATTATTTATTTAATAGATTTACTAGATAGTTTCGGTCACCACTGGTAGGCCATCTTCAGTAGTATTGTAAAAACGAAACATTAGATTTACTAGATAGTTTCGGTCACCACTGGTAGTACTGTAGAAACGAAACATAAGATTTTTTCTATTATATACAATTATACAAAATAAAAAACCTTACAATTTCAAATTTATACATACAATTTCGGTCAAGATTAGGAATTTGTCACTTTGTAGGTACATATAATTCATTTTAATTTAACATGGATAACTATTTCAATAAATTTCAAAAAAAAAAAATTTTTTAATCTTACTATCAAATCTCAATTAACTAAATTAAATCTCTCATTATTATATTATGAACTATTTTCAAAACAAATTAAGAAGAATAAATTTACTTTTATACTAACACACATCTATATAATATATTCCTGTAATATATTTTTCATAACATTCATAATTATTCAAGACCACAATCCAACAAATACTGAAAATAAATTATTACTATAGCGAGGTTGGAATACCGAAACAAATCCCCGGGGCCCGTGCGTAAAGGGCACAGGTCTAGATTATTATTAGCATTCTTTTATTATAAATTCCTATTTAATTATATTAATTGAGATATATTGTTGAATATTTTTTATTTAATTAGAATAATTAAAAACAATCCATTCCATCTCGGATCTAATAGATGACACCCTCTTGGGAATTTCTTAGAAAATTTAAATCTATTACTATCGGCAACTTGAACTCTTTAATATTCAATTTGGAAAAGTCATTACATACATTATGACATGGCTATTTAGAATCTATAGACCGAGAAATTTTACAAATGAAGTTTAAATCTTGAAATATTTAGGGCGTTTACAATAGTATATCACAGGAATTTGCACATTACAAGGCGCCAATTGATCAGGATCGGCAATTGGGTTCAAAAACAAAAAACACTCTCAAAAATGACATATTTTTTGACTCTTTATTTATTACTATACATTTTTTTTTAATTTCTTCCATAGAAAGGTAAAAACTGAACTTACCAAATATTTCTTAATATATATTATAATTAATTATATTTAATAACTTTATCATACATCTGCTTCCTCTATTATACTTAATATTCTGGTCCTCTAAAGAAATAATGATTATTTTTTTTATTATAGTACACTTTCAAAGTAAATTATTTTTGATACTTAGGTGAGATTAAAAATTAAAAATTTGGCCAACTACATACATATATATATTTATAATTCTTCAACTTTTTTGATATGGTATGTAAAGAATCCAAAAACAGTTAAATTAAATAAATACTTAAAGCCTGCATATAAATTGACATTAGAGAACTATAAATTCTGAATCGAAATAAAAAAATTATAGTTCGAGTTATGTTGCTGATAGAAATAGATTTAAATTTTTTAAAAAAATCACAAGAGCGTGTCATCTATTATATCAAAAATAGAATAGATTATTTTTTATTATGTCAGAAGGGTTGTTTTTCAGCCCCTAGGGAATCGAACCCGAGTTCCAATACTGACCAATTGGCACTTTGAGATGTGCGAACCTCTTTAACATAAATATGTAAAGGCACTTAATATTTCGAGATTTAAACTTCATTATTTACTATTCATATTTATGTCATTGCAGCAAATAATATTTTAATGTTTTCTTTATGATAAAATAATAAACATTAATTAATAATGGGTGCTCATACTTGAGAACGATCGCAAAATAAGTCGATCGAAACGTCGTAGTTATATTGCATTATTTGTTCGTGTTTACTAAATAATTATAATTAATTATGTGTGATTTAAATAAAAATTCAAATTTTGATTAATGAAAACCACAATTTCCGAATAAAATAATTTATTACAATGAATTTTCATTGTCTTATAAACCGACGTGTAGGAGAAATTTCTTCTTCCTTCAGGGCTTAAAAGGGTCAACAAAGGGGCCCTTCTTCTTTTCTCCTTTAACGTTGGTTTTTTAGGAAGATGAATACGACTCTAATAAATTATTTTATTCGGAATTTTTGTTATTCTTTATTATTGGGCTGGCTTTTCATCAATCCGATATTTGATTAATTATTTAATTAATTAAATAAAAAAAAAAAATTTTGAATAGTTTTTTAAGGAAAGAGTACCCTGAGTCTTGAACAAGTTTTCACTTTTTACTCCATTTATTTTCTTGAACACAATGTTAAACTCCGTTTCTAATTCCAAAACAGATGAATAGAATATATTTTTCTTTTTCTTTAATGCATCGATTTGTCAATTCAGAATGTATCAATCATCAAAGAGAGTGAAGGGCACCGAATCCGTTTGTTTCATCCAAATGAAAGTGGCATTTAATTATTTTATATTTAATTGAAAGATGAAAATACAAATCATTAATAATGAACAAATAAACAATAGCAAATGGGGAGGAGACCATGCTCTCTAGAATAATAAATTGTTGATACAAAAATTATTTTGACAACCAGTGAAGTTCACTCATCTGAAGGTAATCTTCAATGAATGCGAATTGTTGCCTATAGTATAGAGAAAAACTTTTTGTTCAATATAAAAATAGAAGGCCTTTTGTTTCTATTGCAAATTTAAGGAGAGAACAATACTATAATATAAAATCTTTTAAACAAATTGAATTTATAAGGACCATATAAAACAATATTCTTAACTTATTAAAGTATATTTGCATCATAGACGTTCCAGAGGTGAGGGGCAAATGACACTAAATAACTACGAAAATATAAAATTAAATATTTTATTTAATATAATGTTTTATCTACGTTATCTAGATAAAATTATAATTAAAAACAAAAAACAAAAACAAAAATTGAGCACCCAGAAAAATTCCAAGTAGGTAAATCGTATAAAGGTAAAATAAAATCTGGTTGTGATTAGTGATTCTTTATACAAAGTTACCATTCCGAAGATTGCTTTAACGTAAATTTATTTTCTAAGCTAATTCATGAGAAGCATCCCTAATTATTTTTGTTTCAGATTAAACCCAATTTCTAATGACCGATCCTGGACTTATAATATCTTCCTAACTTGTGTTAAACGTTATTTTATTTCCCCAGGTGCGAAATCCCTCAAACTGTTCTCTTTTGGCAGTGTATATTGAAACTCTTTTTTTGACAATAAAATTCTAGATAAATAAATCATTAAAAATAGTAGATTACCTAAATGTATATGAAGTAGCTCATTTTTTATGTTCATGTTATTTATTAATGAGCATACATTTCTATTTTTTTTTACTTGTTTATTATTTATTAATTTGTTATAATTATATTTGTATTGATGCTTGTTAATTTGTTGTAATTATATTTGTATTGATGATTGGTTGACTAATAGGGTGGGTCGCAAAAACTGAAATTTTTTTTTCGAAAACGCTTTAGTGCGGAAAAGTTGCCTTTATTGTAATAAGAGGAAAAATGGCATAAAAAATTCAAATCGGTTAACATCCTCGCTCATCGAACTTTAAACTTATGAAAAAAGGCAAAAATCACTATTTTTTAATTTTTTTTTATTTAATTAAAATTTTTAAAATAAACACAATCTAGTAGTTTTAAGCTTGTTTTATGGTTTGAATAGCCTAAATAAATTAAATTCTGACCAATAATATATCTATTATTTTAATTTCGCGCAACATCTTAGGAAAAATAGAATTTTAATAAAGTATAAAAGTATATTATTGGTCAGAATTTAATTTATTTAGGCTATTTAAAAGCATAAAACACTAGTGTGTTTATTTGTAAAAATTTTTAACTAATAATTTTTTTTTTTTTAATATCGTGATTTTTGCAATTTTTCAGTAAGTTTCAAGTTCGATGCGCGTAGCAGAAGATGTTTTCGGCGTAATTTTATTTTTTATTCCGTTTTTCTCACTTGGCGAAATAGGTAAACTTTTCTGCAACCAAAAGCGCTTTCGAAAAAAGAATTTTGGTTTTTTTCGACCCACCCTATTGACTAACCAAACCCCTGTGCCTCTAAGCGGGTCGAGGAATAAATTTATTTTATTTATTTTTCAAGCCGATTTTACTAATGCAATTAAATTAAAGTCAATTTAAAATCAAAATATTTCTCAATTAATTTTTAAACTTTTTTTATGCATTTTATATTTGGAAATTTTAGCTTCGCGTTGTGTTGGTACGTGTTCAACGATATAAGGGTCAGTGACTTCGAAGTTATGTAATAATTATTGCTGCTCAAGTCCTAATAAAAACTAAAATCGCAATGATTAGGTAGAAATCTATTTCTCTAATTATGAAAGAAGCGTATAGAAGACTAGAGCCACGAGAGATTCAAGGAGGATCCAAGAAGACCCGATGAAATTTCATATTCCTATATAATATTAAGAGGGAAGGCTTGATAAGTTATTGAAGGTAGTAGGTCGCGTTGTAAAATAGGTAATTAAAGGACAAAAAATTACAACGTGATAGGAATGTTTGTTATAATTGCAAATTATACAAAACGTATGTTTTAATAAAGACAAAGTAATTGCTGATTGAGTCATAGAATATATAATAAAATTATTAAGTGGACAAGCAAATATAGAATGCTGACTTGAAAATTCTAAGAATTGTTATACCAATAATTACAATTATATAAAAATACAGTGGGAAGATATTCCACAGAATTTCAAAAACATTGAAATAATTCTATATGCTATAAATAATTGTAGTTAAATCAAAATTTATTGCACTAAAAACTAATGAGTCCTTTAGCTCAGGAAATTCCAATTAATTTTTTGAGTAATGGATTTTTATACAAATTTGAAAGACTATTCTAAAATTCGTGTAGATTCGAACATACAGGAGCACGATTATCTGTGGTCAATTATATTAATTATTTCAACGACAGCAAATTATTTTGAATAAATTGGTTAAAACAAAAGATTTTTAATGCTAATTAAAAAAAAAGTGCTCACATTCTAAAAGAGTGAAGGGGGTAAGTTCTTGTAAAATCGCCTGCCACCTGTCTCATCCCAATTTGCAGCTAAAATATTAGGTGTAATTAACATTTGAAATCTCCAAATTCCTCCCTACTTATCAGTCAGACAAAATTGGCACCCACTCTCTACTAGATCTGTCAATTGGATCAAAACATTCTACTTCCCAAGTGATCTTTAATATATCAGAAAGATAGTACCAACAGTGTGACCGGTCGACCTCCTTGTCAATAATAGTACATTTATTTAGGCTTATTAAGGGAGAAGTAGTGAAAGTTCGATGTCTCGAAAAGTGTGTAGGCGGTTCGACGGACAGATCTGATAGTGTTTAGGAGCCTTTAGATATATAGAGTGGGAAACTAGAGATCAAAATAGACATGATGATATCAACATCAAGATATATAGTTGGATTAATGATCCATAAGTTTGATGAAATGTTCGTACTTATAGAAAAGGATAGAAAAAAATGCTTTTAAAAATATGAGATCGTCAGCTTAAAAATTGTTAAATTTATTCTTATTTTTAAAAAATCAATTAAATTAATTTAATAGACGATGAGAATCACTAAAGAAGAAGGGAATAGATGTCGAATGACATTATCGACTAGATAATCTGTGATTTTAGATGAATTATTTAAGTTAACTACCCTTGAATTCAATAAAAATTTAATTACAGCCTACGATTAAGGTTTTCAGTATTCGGTTTCTATTTTTGGACCAGCTTTAAAATATTATTAGATGTAGGTACATTGAATAATCTCCTTCCATTTTCCCTGAATTTTACAACCTTTCAAGATCCAGCTTCACAAATTCATCAGTCATTAATCATAATTGTATTCTTATCTTTGAAAAAAAATTTACGAAGAGGTGAATGAAATAAGTTAATTTTATTTATTTATTATATATCTATACTTATATTTTATGCGAACGTAAAATCAATTTCGCAAATTTCTCGATTCCAACAAAATAGGGGCTGATGATCCCTCGCTTACTTTATGGAAAATTGTAATTAAATATCACGCGTGGTTATAGACTCGAAAATAACCATAAAAGCTTCAATTAAAGATATCACTAAAAATAATCTTTAGAAAACAACAATACGATAGAATAAATTTATGATCAATGGTTAACAAGTGTTAGTATAAAATGCAAACTGTCAAATATTTTTATTATAATATCTAATTAAATAGCAAAGGAAGAATGATTATTCATTTGAACCACAAAGCATAACTGTTCAAGAATTAAAAGAGTAATACAGTATGAAAATGCATAACAGTATTTTACATTCGTTATGCCGGTGGAATATCTAATCATTTGCGAAATAAAGTTATTTTAAAAATATTTTTTAAAATCACACAATTTTGTTAAAATTGAAATGTTTTATATAAATAAATAAGTAAATAATATGTAAAAAAATTATAATTTGTTATAAATTCATAAATTGAAATAAATGAATAAAAAGTTATTAATCCAAATGTAATAGTGATTGAATAAGAAAGTAAAATTATTAGAATAGCTTATAATATTTAGAATAAGAATATTATCAAAATTTTAGGGGTAATTAAATTTTACATAAGTTGTAATTTTTTGTAATTTTGATGTCAAGCCGGATGGTGGATTATTTAGTGCAACTCACAAAAAATAAAGAGGAAATGTAATAATAATTGTGATTGGTAAAATAATTAATTAAAATTGATTCAATAAACGTCAGAATTAATAGTTGAAGGGTCAAGAAAATTCTATTTTGTTTTTTAATTAATTTCTAAAAAATATTTAGTAAATATTAAAAAAAAAAGTATAATTAAATATCTGAAACACTCACCAGAGTAAATCGCGAGTGTCTCGAAAAACCATATGACAAGTGCGATACTAGAACTGTCACTTTGAAGAAATTGAAAATCAAGTTGTGGAATGCGCGAATAACTATCGCAGAGTGTGCGTGTCACTAGCCGAGCTATAGAGGGCCTATTCTTGAAGGAGCCGATTCTTGAGGATCCCATTGGCTACTCCACAACGCGAACAGCCAATCGGAGGACTTTTGAGTTAGGTAGTGATAAACAATTCGGCATCACCTGGGACCTCTAGTTGAACAGGATCGAACTTGAAGACCAAAGGAAGAATGATTATGTTGTCAAAAAAATAATATTCCAATTTTATAAATTTATATATATGTTTTTTAAAATTTTTGTTTGATCAACTTTGAATAATCACGGCTGTTTATCTATTCGATTATCTACGATTCTGAACTAGTGCAACATATTGACAACAGTTATTTATTAAAAACACCGCGGGTATGCATGTGTCAACACATCTTTAATTATTCTGTTTTTATTAGTATTTTAATAAAAAGTCAAATATATTACAAGACTAATTAATTCCTAAATTTATTATTTTAGACATACGCTAAAAGAAAGACAATGACAGAAGAAGAATTACCATCTGGTTGGGAAAAACGGTTAAGCAGATCTACAGGCTTGTCAGACAGATTAATCATTACCTATTACAATTCTAAAATAAAATTTATCTTTTAGAAATAACAATTCTTTCAATCCCTAATATCGTATTTAAAGAAAATTTAAATTTCACTAAATATTGTTTCTTAGGCTAGATTAATCACACCTGAATAGAATATTGAATTCGCTTAAAAATTAAATATTTTTTGGCATTTCGAATTTAGAGACGTTTCAAATGTGGAGATAAATTATTTTCAATCATAAATGTTTTTCGGTCTGTTTGTTTTGAATCTGAAATCCACGAAAACTCAAGGAAGAGACAAATAAAATACGTTTTATTTAACGGTTGTATTTCCAAAAAGGAAATTGATTAGATTTTGAGTTTTAATGCTTTAGAACTTATGGATGAAAAATTCAGAAAATCAAAATAAAATTGAATCATTATTTGGAAATCTTTAAAATTATTTTACCTAATGAAATGAAATTTGACTCAAAAGCTTGTATTATCTAATAAGCTAAAATGGTTCTCTGATAAAATATTGCCAAATTATCAAAATTTAGACAGCGTATTAACTAGTGATAAAAATTTTTCACTTTTTCCCTAAATTTAATTTTTTACAAAGGCTTGCTTGCTATTTTCAATTCATAATATGATATAATTATTTTTCAGGTCATCACTATTACTTAAATGTTTATTCAAAAGAGAGTCAATGGGAACGGCCAGAGAATCCAGCTGAACAACCATCAGATCAAACTGGTCTCGATCAGGTTCAATGCAGTCATCTTCTAGTAAAACATCAAGAATCAAGAAGGCCTTCTTCATGGCGAGAAAACAAAATCACACGAACCAAATCGGAAGCTCTTGAAATGATTAAGAATTTTAGAGAAAAAATCGAGTCTGGAGAAGTAAAATTTGCTGATCTTGCTTCCAAATACAGTGATTGCAGTTCTGCCAAACGTGGAGGAGATCTTGGATTTTTTGGCAAAGGAGCTATGCAAAAGCCATTCGAGGAAACTGCATTTGCTCTTAAAATAGGGGAACTAAGCAATCCAATTCACACAGATTCAGGAGTTCATATCGTTTTGAGAACTGCATAAATCCATCTCAATGGTTGCTTCTCAAATAACTAATATTGTTTTATTCAAATCTGGCAACAATTATATGTTTGTGGATTATACAAAGATAATTCCAGTTTGGATAATATCCTAAGAATAATTTTGTTTCATACATTTTGTTAATGTATATATATATATATAGATTTAGATATATAAACTTGTTCATTTATTTAAGTATAATATTTTTTGTCTGATTGAGAAATTTATCTAATCCTTTTATTAAGTTTTTAACTCTTTTTAATCTTGTTTTAAGAATATTTTTCTATTTTAACATTATGTGCTCTTTAAATAGCAATATTATTAGATACATAAAAATATAAAAAAAAATTATTTAGTGGTTTGTCTTTCTAATCATGTCAATTTGTCAATCAACGTAGAGAATATAATATTCAACAAAATTCTCAGGTGTCATGAAAAACTGCAAATGAGTCACAAATACATTAAGAAAATGTAATCCTATTTTAAAAGTAAAAGAGAGAAGAATATCAGGACAGAAATATCGAAGCAAATATTATTGTTGCCTCAGTTTTTTAAAAATAAGACATCAAAGAAGATGAAAACACCAATTTTAATTAATTTGATACATTATAAAATTCATTTTTTAATTGTGGGTGGACCTTTAAAAATAATATGAAATCTTCTTATTTGAGTAGGAGTAGGATGGGGTCCAGGTCCAATCGAGAAAAAAATGTATTTATGCAAATAAATTCGTTTTTACAAGGAATTGAAACCCCGAAAATTTTTTATTTGAGCATTTCAAATGAAAACTAACGAAATTCAAACAAAGAGATAGATTAGTAAATTATCATTAAAATTTCGATTTAAAGAAGTTTTACAAAGGTTAAAAAATCCACTTGTATGATAAGAACTGAATTAGATAAAAAGTGAGATTCTTTTAGTTCTAGTTAATAAAGGAAAATGCGTAAAAAATGAGGGGTTCACGTTACAGGGCAAACAGGCAGGTGAAGATAAAAAAATTGCTTCTTCTTAGAACCTTTAATATTATGTAATAATAATGTATATAAAGTGAAGTAAAGATTGAATGTATTTTTAATGAGATTTTGAATACAATGTTGATTTATATAAACTTTTTTAAATAAAATATTTGTTCAAATACTGTAGACTTTGTTTACTTAACTACCTCCATAGGAGTTTATGTTTAAGATCCGGTAGACAAAAAAAAAGAAGGTGTATGAGTTTGTTAAATTTAGTAATCAAGCACTTCTTCATGATTTCTTAAAAGCTAGCATTTTCTTTCGGTAAGACCTCACTCTCGATCAATAAAATGGTGGTATCTAACTAAATTATTAGATCTTTTTAATCGCTTGGCCCAGAATACTTTCAGAGCTTTTGCTTGATTATAGATATTCTAAAACATTTGATGAAATGAGACAAATTCTCCTGAGTACTTATATTACATTAAAGGGCCTCGTTTTATCAACTTTTACTCGTGTTTTAAAACACGGCATTCTGAAAAGTTGATGTCATACCAGAAAATGAAGGAACAAAAAGCTTAAACATGTAATCAAATGAAACCTAATTTGAAAACACATTAAAAATTAATTTACTTTTTTAATATGATGATTTGTACAAAAAACAAATAAACGAGACAGGAACGCATCAAAATTAACCAAGAAAAACTAGAAGGAGTTAAGGAATTCCGCTACCTAGGAAGTAAAATAACATGGGATGGGAAGAGCGAAAACGAAATTAAATCAAGAATTGGCCAAGCAAAAATGGGGTTTAATTCAAAACAAAAACTACTATGCTCCTCCTCAATCAGCTTAGAAAACAGGAAGATGCTATTGAAGACATATATGGAGCATAGCCATGTACGGGCGTGAAACCTGGACAATTAGGGAAGCGAAGATAAAGAGATTGGAGGCTTTCGAAATGTGGTTCTACAGAAGAATGATGAATATCAAATGGATGGATAAAATTACAAATGAAGAAGTTCTTGGAAGAATCGGAGAAAGAAGAACCTTGCGGAAGTCTGAAGAAGAGAAGAGGTCAGATGATGAAGCACACACTCAGGGGCGGATTTAAGAGACCCAGGGCCCCTAGGCACTTGACATTTGACCCCCCCCCCCCCCACCATCTCAAGATATTTTGGAAATTTAGCAAATTAAATGCACTAGTACAGAACATATTATTATTATTATTATTATTTTTATTCAAGAACATTGTATTTGTAGGGGCATCTAGCCTTTTTAATGTACAATATTAGGCCAATTTAATTACAAAGAAAATAAACAATATGATACAAACAGATCAAGTAAGAGAAAAAAAATTAAAAAGGGAAACAACAATTATATGGAACAAAAACAATAAATATACTGAATATAGAGAAAAGAATAAAACTAAAAAATGACAATATATATATATATATATAGACAAAAGAAGAGAGGAAAAAAGAAATTTTTAATTGACTTTAATGAGTTTAATAAACATCAGAATAATACAGTCTATGTTTCTATATAGTTACGTTATTCTATAAAATGTATACAATCTTACGGCGAACTTTCTTCTGTGCAAAAGAATGAATGACGTCTTCATAGTCAATTGACTGCATTATTTCTGACGCTATGTACGTTATAGAGAGTGAATTGAGCCTGTTCTCTCCTATGTTAGGTCTTAAGTAATTCTTTACTCTCTTTAGCGCTGAAAACGACCGTTCTGCTGAGCTGTTTGACGCTGGTGTACACAACAGCATTCGGAACGCAATTCCTACGTTTGGATAAATGTGCTTATGTAAATGGAGCAGCAATCCAACGTAAAAACTCTTAGTAATTTTGATGAGAAAGTTAAGCGATGTTTCTTTAGCCAGAGATTGTGATTGCATACTTGTATGATATTTGTAATGCCTGTTGTAGATCCCTTGTGATCTTTTTAGATTGAAAAATAAAAAAAAAAAAGATTCCGCAACCGGGACCCCCAGGCCGGCTGGGCCCCTAGCCCCGGGCCTTGTGGGCCTAGGCGGAAATCCAGCACTGCACACACTGAGACATGGGGGACTGCTTAGGGATATCTTGGAGGAGGAGGTGGGAAAGAAAAGGGGAAGGGCCAAATTAGAATATTTCAACCAAATAATTGGGGATATGGGATGCAAGACATTTAGAGAGGTCAAACAGCTGGCGGGGGACAGAGTCGAGTGGAGACGGATGGTTGCGTCAAACCAGTCTTAGGACTGTATACTCAATGATGATGATGAATATGATGATTGTTAATTGAAAAGATTGATAAAATGTTACATTTGAAACTTGCGCCATTCTTCACCATCCGTTAGAGTGAGGGTTATTATTGGCTCGGAGAATAACCAATGAACGACATTTTTAGAAAAGTCAGTATTAGAAAATTTGAACAACTTGTGGCCTCTTGTTGAACTCGAATCAACTAGAATATCAAGTCAGGTACGTTTAATTTTATGTCTAAGCTCAATCAAAAATTATCACGAATCTAAATAAATATGCATGTTTTAATTTTTTCTCCATTCAAAATTCTTTAATATAAATATCCATTAACACAAGACTCATTGATTTTACTATTTTAAATTCTAGAGATACGCTATAAGGATAAAAATAAACAAAATGACAGATGAAGAAATTCCATCTGGGTGGGAAAAACGTTTAAGCAGATCTACAGGTATATTTTATTAATATATCATACTGAAAATAAGTCATTTATGCAAATTAATTTGCAAATATTCAATAACTATTGAATTAAATCGGAGTATTGAATCAACCCGAAATTTTTCAATTTTTTTTTTATTCAACTAAAAATATCTGAAAAGTCTTCTTCAAGAATCATCTTTTAGATAATTTAAGAAAGAAAGGTCGCAGAAATGTATGCAGAAAACTTATTTGTAACAAATGAGCTTAAATTTTGCACACAAATTTGTTTTAATAAGCTGTAATTATGATGATACAATTTTTAGCTTTCTAACTCAAACCGTTGGCTGACAAAAATAAAATTATCATAATTTGTGGAATCCTTACGGATTTAAACTTCACACTTTCCTCCATTTTCGCATTTTAATAAATCATATATATTTTATTCTAGGTCAACACTATTATTTGAATGTTTATTCGAAAGAGAGTCAATGGGAACGTCCAGAAAATCCAGCTGAACCTTTAGATCAATCTGGTCCCCAGGAGGTTCAATGCAGTCATCTTCTAGTAAAACATGAAGAATCAAGAAGACCTTCTTCTTGGCGAGAAAACAAAATTACACGAACCAAATTGGAAGCTCTTGAAATGGTCAAGAATTATCGAGAACAAATCGAGTCTGGAGAAGCAACATTTGCTGATCTTGCTTCCAAATATAGTGATTGCAGTTCTGCCAAACGTGGAGGAGATCTCGGACCTTTGGCAGAGGAGCTATGCAAAAGCCATTCGAAGAAACTGCATTTGCTCTTAATGTAGGTGAACTCAGTGATCCAATTCAAACGGATTCTGGAGTTCATATCGTTTTGAGAACTGCATAATTTCTTTTCTTATTATCATTTTCTTTTTTCATATTTTATCAATTCATTTTATTTTCATTATTATATACACCACAAATAGATGGGAGTTCTATGGGAAGTAATGAAAATCTTGTATTGTACGATATTTTATAAGTTCCTATTCTTTTTAACTTAGTCATCATATACATTTTATCAATTTAAAATTTTTTCATAATAGGAATATATAAATGTAATTCGTTTTAAAAAGTAATCTACTTTGTCTTTTACACCTATTTTGCATGTTTTTTTATTTATGATCTGACTGAGCAGACGATGCCTAATTACCCTATAATAAGGGATATATTGTTATTGTATTTTTTCAACACAATTTTTATTTTTTTTATTATATTTCCATTTCTAATCAACAGATAGAAACGGAGAGCATTTCGACACTTTTTCATATTCAGTTTTTCCTTTTCTTAAATTAAGATATTTTATACTTAATTAAAATTAAACATATTATTGTATTTACAAGTACATCTCAATACCCTCCCATTATCATATCAATTGATTAAATTGTATTATATTTCTCGTTAAATTTGATATTTATATAAAATCTATACCTATCATTTGAAACTATTTTCAAAAATATTTTGGATTACTTTTTTCTCTTAAGTAAAGTTCATTCATAAAATGATTCACAATAATTATTATCATTGTGTATCTTTTAATTTTATTTCAATATGAACTATAAATAACAATTATAATTTTAAAGCTTTAAATGCTAGTTTGATGAATTGGATGATTTTTTCAGTCTAGATCACAAATGGCTTATATGGAAAAATGATTTCAATTATCTGCCCTTAGCTATTAACAAGTTTAGGTGAATTTAGAAAAATCAAACAAACCAGCGCATTTCCTTTTAAAAATGCTAATTGTTACACCCTTTATAACTGTTGAAAATTAGAAATATTAATTAATCAACCTCATGGGTGGTTTCCAGAAAATTTTAGCTTTAAAATAAATAAATATATTGTAAATGATTAAAGAATATCAATTATGAGTTAATATAAAAAATGTAATAAATAAAAAGCTATAATTAATATTAATTATACATATTTTATTTATTATATCACTTTACATGAAAAAACAGTTTAAATTAACGTTAAAAATGTTGAAAAAAAACTGAAACATAGATATTTTAAAATAGAGAGGAATGATTTAAATTAAAGCTACTCCTTTTTCAACATACATATATCGATAAGGTTAAATAGTGACTTTTTGAAAAAAATGTTTTCTTTATGAACCAATTTTAATGAAAAACGCATTATCAGGGACGCGCTGAGTCCCTTTGGCGCTATAGTGTGAAATACTGATGGGCGCCTTTATATGCAATGAGTCCAAATTACTTCGCCCACAACTTTTTTTCACGTTTCAAGCTTCAAATTACTAAAAAATCTTAATACGTGCTTTTATATTTGAGGCCCTCACTTAGTTACATATAAATTTAAGTTACCAAGCGCCTTTAAGGCCTTGGCGCCGTCGTGCTTGCACATAAGGACAGATACTTATTTATTTATCCCTTTAACGATAGCCAAATTTCAAAAGAAATGTCCCTTTATCCAATGTACCTACCAATTATATTATTTTATCTCAAATTCTTACTGGATACCACCTACTTACTAGTAAATGAATTAATTGCCAATATAACTATCTAGTTTACTTACTGAAATAATTATATATTTATTTGAAATGTTTCACCTCAAACTGAACTTAAAAATTCTAATATATAGGCATTTTGTAAATTTACAATCAAATGGTTTAAATGTTATTAGGATTAGGAATTCTGCATAGATCTTTTAATTCGGTTGTTTTCTGTTTGATTCCCCATTGAGTTTTTAATAATTTTTTTCTAGAGATGTTAAAAGAAACAATTCTTTAATTGATAAAGTAAAGATACAATGGTTATTTAAATCATCAGGGGTGAGGTAAGAAAATTTGAATAACTATTTAAAAAACTTCAACCCTGATCATTCGATTTAAAAAAAGATTATACCATACTACTGATTAATTACTTCCAAGCAATATCTAAAAAGCTATCTTCGAGTCATACATACCAAGGAATCCGTACCTTATATTTTCCAAAATACTTGAGATATCAAATTCGTTCAAATTTTCCATTGTTAGGAGAGAATGGAACTATGGTATTTAGAGAATTTTTTTATAATTTTCACTAGTTCGGAAATCCCGTTATTTTTAAAAATCCTCTAAATATGGGTATGGATACTTTGACGTCTTATATCATCATTTTAAATTGAAATAAATTTCAAAAATTTAGTCTAGCACTCCTAAAATAAATTTACGGAATCACACCACATGATAAAAAATAATTTTTATTTTCGACCCCAAAAAATTAACCCTTTTCCAAAATAATTTCCATATTAAAATTTTAATGCGGTTTTCGATTTCGAGGAAAATAAACAGGTATACCTAAGAAATTTCAGATGTATAGGTATCTTTTTTAGTCTATGATTAACTCTCCCTGACAGACGGACAAACAGACTGACATTGTAGTGACACTAATTTGATTCTGTTTTATTCCTGTATGAAACCCTAAAAATTGAATTCTAGTTTATACTTCATTATTTCAAAAATTATCCAAAATATCATTGGTTAGAAAATTCTTATTGTAAAATTATCTTTAGCTTCAGCTCAAGACTTTGCACTATCTTTTAAAGCTCTATTACAAACACCTACAATTAATGTAGTTGACAATGACATAATTCATTGTAGAGTGGGGGGAGGGTCATAGTATTTCATTAAGGCAACAGAATCGCTGGATAATTATTTCTTCGATAAATTTAGAATTACCTAAGCACTTTTGACACTTGGAAATAATCAAACTTGATTAACATTAGTGCACACCTAAGACATGATGTTGTCTGAATTCTAGGCGAGCTGATAGGAATTATCCAAACATTTTTTATAATCAAATGTAATGAAGCTTAGGGAGAAATTATTATCAATATAAGATGTCACTCTAGGATTTGATCATTTTTAGAATAATCTCACATACAAACTCGGCTTCAAGATAATTTTTTTACAGGTCACTATTATATTTATCGTAAACTGAACTAGAGAAAGGCCAGATTCGCTGCCTGTTTCAAATATGGCTGTTACATGTAGAGAGGGAACTGACAAATATTCTCTTGTCCCTTTAGATACAATTTAGTAATGTGTCTTTAAATTAAAGGGAATCTCAGTCTTAGCAAACTTTTTTGTTCCTTCGGCTCATCATAGAAACTTCGTTTCTTTTTTTTTAATATCCCCAAATAATGTTATAATGAAATAAAATTAATAATTCCCTCTAAGAGCCGGTTGTATGTCGCAAAGTAAATGCTTTTTACCACTAACAAACGGTAGATGGTAAATGGAGGCACTGGGATGGCCAATCAGATGCCAGGCACTTTCACTGCCTGTCGTCTGATTGGCAATCCCAGTCTCTCCATTTACCACCTACCTTTGGTTAGTGGTAAAAAGTATTTACTTTGCGACATACAACCGACCCTAAGTCCTATTTGCACATAATACTAAATTTGCAAAATTCAACTTCTCTTTCAAATTGTATCTACAAATAGATCAATTTATTTGTCAATTAGTTCAATCCTATAACTTCTACTAAAACATGCATTCCTTTAAAACAATCCAGAAACACGCTCGAACCCTTGAATATTCCTTAAGTTCTCTTCCCCTTATGGCAGCGGTTCTCATTCTGTGATCCGCGAAATATCTGAAGAGGCAGAGGAAGAATTGCACCAAAGTGAAAAAAACTAATAATAAAAACATACAAGACATGAATCAAAAATACGTTCGGATAATAAAATGTTACGCCTATAGTTATTTAGATAAATATGTATTAAGAATTCTAGCCAATAAATTCATGCAGTTTTTTTTAATGCAATCGAATGCAAGAAAGGTCACACCAGTAAAAATGCAGGCCCTGTGGATCTCGAAAGACCGTTGCATTATCGAAGAGAAGGGAAAGTTAGAGCCGGTTGTATGTTGCAGTAAATGCTTTTTACTTTGCGACATACAACCGGCCCTTAGTTAGGCGAGAGGGTGGAGCCGTAGGCGAAAATCACTATAGGCGTGACATCTCCTCAAGATAATTACATCTAATGTACTAGTGAATTTACCTCTCCTAACATCATTTGGATGAAAGTTTCAATGAAACAAACTATTTTCTCATAAGAATAATGAATTTATTTCTACATTAACTAGCGCCTCTGATTTTCCTCAATAATAATTTTAACAATTAATTATACTTCCTTAGGGGAATTATAATGCTTTTTATGGCTATTTTAGCAGGATTTTTAGGAGGGACGGCTGAAAAACGATTCGGAAAGGAAGGGGGGGGGGGTAAAAGACATTGAGAACTACTGCCTAATGGGATTCAATAGTCTTATAGGTTTATTATAAAATACTCATATTATGTTAACTATTTCAATATTTTAACATTTATTTATGTTAATTAAAGTTTCTTACGAATTTTTTTGACACTAACCAGATTATTAAAAAATCACTTAAGCAATAAAGCACATGTAGAGAAAATGTAATAAAGAGAAATAAAATATTATCAATCACTTATATTATAAATATTTGATAGATACATCATATATAAAAGATATTAAGTTTTTTTTAATTTACAAATATAGTCAGTGGCGTCCTTTAAAGTGGAATCCCAGCCACGGTAATCATTGCGTGCTGTCATGGACCACTTTCTGTATCGAAGATTCTTAGTATAGTTTTAATCGAGGGGTGAACCGCGACCTAATATGCTGTACACCTACTTCCACTTGTACTTCCAAATATTTACAAGTACTTCCAAATATTTCCAAACATTTCCAAGTACTTCCAAAGATTTCCAAATGTTTCCAAGTACTTTCAAATATTTCCAAGTAATTCCACATATTTCCAAGTATTTCCAAGTACTTTCAAAATACTTCTAAAGAGGTGTACACCTACTTCCAATCGCGGATCACCCCTCGGTTTTAATATAATACTCATTATAGCTCCTAGACATGTGTCGGGCAACTCTCCCTTAATATTAACATAGGAGTTTATTAAATAGTACAAATTTTTTATTTTTATTTCATAAAATCCTTTCAATAAACCAAGAAAGAGAAATAGAAGTGATAAATGAAAAATAATTTATTATGGAGGCCTCTTATTTTAGTTTTGCGCCTTGCCCTGTAAATGTAAGGGGCGGCCCTGTTAATACTAACGTTAGAGCTAGTTTAATCAATAGTATAAAATTTAAGATTTTCTGCTGAATTATTACATAAAAAGAAAAATTGTATGGACATTTATTTTGATTTGACTATCACCGCCGCTGATAGTGGCCCCTGATGCCTACCGCACCAATCGCAGTAGTCTTATAACGCCCCTGAATATAGTGTTGCCTTAGAGAATTAAGTTTCTTGTATTTAAAAGATTTTTAAGATTCGAAAAAATGAAATATTTTAATTCATCTTCTACTTCTTTAACTGGAAGTTTTTTTTTACTTTTATTATTACATGTGTTATATATGAAGCCTTAATTACACTGTGCAAGTCACATGCTAATATTTACTTAAGGCCTGATTGCACTCCTGCTGCAGAAGTTATCGTGATGCTGCTTCATTTTCAATCTGATACCTATCGGGTATATGCTCTTGCGAAGAAGGGACGCGGCGGCAAGTGTATGGTACATTGCCCCATTGACTGCTGGGTACTTGTTCAACTCTGGGGATAGGATAATTACGCGCGTCAACCCCGATAGGAGCAAAACCTGCCTCATTCCTGATACCTAGACGGAGTGTCTCGGGTATCCGATAGGTATCAGCGAGGGGTGAACCGCGAATGGAATTTGGTGTACACGTCTTTGGAATTATTTGGGAATTCATTAGATAATGCCTATCTATTGTCTTCTACTTGGAAATGAAAGTGGAAGTGGAAGTAGGTGTACATGATATTAAGTTGTGGTTCACCCCTCGGGTATCAGCGTCTCTTTGTGAATGCGCGTATCTATCCCTATATATCTGTTCTATCCGATTGAAAATGACGCAGAGTCACGATTTTAACAGCTATTGTTCACCGGGCCTAGCTCGACTAACAAACAATTTGAAAACTTTAGTAATACATGCATGAAAACTAATCGAACACTATTTTATGACAAGTCAACTTAAGTGAAAACTTGCACTGTGTAAATCAAGCTTAAGAAAATTATCATTGCTTTGTAAATTGTTTGTTATTTAGAATAAAATAAAGAAAAATTTTAACTATTGACTATTCCTTTATTCCTTACTCCACTGGACTCTGGCATACTTTACATTTTGCAATAGGTAGCATTATCAATACAGATATACTTATTTATATTTTATATTTTTAGATCTAGTGTATCATTTATATCATTTTACAAAGGTTGTAGCTAATGTTCGTATGCAAACAACAAATGGAATTGAAAAGTCTATATATAATATAATAAATAATAAGCCAATATAGCACAGTTAATCTAAACGTCCATTCACCCAATATATTATCTACTCTTATTAAACGAGCAAAAATTGTATATTTATATATATATATATATATTTATTTGTATCTTGGTTCTATTTTGAAAACGGCCCTACCGATTTTGATGAAACAAAATCCATTAACAAGTTTTGAGGATGAAAAAACGATCTGGCTAGGTCTGGACCTCATCAAAATTCATCTTAATTGATCTTTTCTTAATTAAAGTAATCATTGATAGATGAAAATCTCAATAAAAAAAAATGATTCGGCGGAAGTCGTATTAGAACCTGGGACCTCTTGCATCTGAGGCCGACAGTGTAGCATTGGACCATAGAACTATTTTAAAAATACTTGCTTTTTACTTTTACTAAAATGAATATTTTTGAATTTGACTTTATTATAAGTGTGGAAATAATTTAATATATTATATATAGCTATGTATTTAATAAATATAATTTATTAGATAAATTGCGGCGCGGCAAATTTGAAATATGTATAATTGAATTAAGCTGAAAGAAAGACAACAATTAATTTTAAATCCAAAAACATTAAATATATTAAAAATTATTCCTTTGCCCCCCCCCCCCCACTCTTCTAATTAAAATTAAATATTCAATTCTTTTTTCTCCGGGCAATTATCCTTGCAATTGTCTTCCTAAAAAATACTTGGTTGGTGAAAGTTATCACTTCTGTCGCACGTCCCGAGACGCACACATTTTTTTTAATTTTATGTTTTTATTTCAGATCCTATACGATTATTTTTTTATTATTATTTTCTTATGTATTTTTTATAATGTTCATCAATATGAACGAATGTGGGCAAATTGGTGTACGCGTAAACAAATATACACATAATATGTGGACCATTAGAAATGATAGAAATGCAAAAACTGGGTCGGGGGTGGGGATGGATGTGGGGGGTGCAGTTGTGGGGGGTCCGGGGGTGTGAGGGGCGGCTGGGGTGGGGTGGGGTGGGGTGGAGTGTTGGGGGCGAGGTGTATGGTTTCGGGAGGGAGGTGTGGGGGTCAGGGGTTACCGAGCATCGCTCGGTGCCTCCAGGTACTATTCATTACAATATAACTAATTCTAACTTTTCACTTGATTTATTAATATTATAAAATATGGAAAATTAATATAAATTCGTTTTTTTCGTAATAGTAAACAGGTAACCCAACAAACGAATGCTACCTTTCGGGACGATAGTCCCATGAATTGTAAACAAACAAAGAAAAAACCTGCTTTTTCCCCATTCTTCGTTTCTTTCGGTATTTTACTTTTTTGAAAACATCTTTAAAAAATGGCTGGTCGATAATTTAATCTTGCTATTTAAACAATGATCTGAAATTTTATTATAAGAGTTTAAGATTTCTAAAGATTCGATTGGGCTCATTAATTTGGGTTACTCTTTGGCCTTAAACAATTTGATAACTGATTCATTCGGAAACGAGTGATTATTTATTTTCAGATGTTCAGCAAGGGAATTTTTTTTTCTGGTTTTTAAAATCGCGAAATGTTCGGTTACTTAAATTTTTAAATTTCATTGTTTTCCCCACATATAAATTGTCTCCCCTCGCAGTCTGAATTTTAAACTATTAACTCCTCCTCGATATTGCGCTATTTATCTATTTTATTGGAACTCAATTTTCTTTCTAGCGTCACAGGGGCCCTAAATATTTGATGAAACCTAATATTTTTAATTTTGTTTTAACTTCCGAAAAGTTGCCTATTGTAAGATAGAATTAATTTATATATATCTTTTTCTATTTTTTTGTGTATAGAGTTCAGGGTTGATTTTTCTTAGATAATATTTAGTCTTTGAGCTTTTTTTTAATAACCAATTTTTTTTACCGCGATTTCATTACATCTTTCATCTCATCTTTCAATTACATCTAGTTCTTCCGAATATGCTTTTTATGAAAGAGGTATACTTATTAACCTATGTTTCATCGAATGGAAGGCCGCGTGTTTGGAAGACATTGATCTGCATGAATGTTTTGCAATATCTGTGACTGTGGGTTTTCTATAAATATCAAATGTGTGCTTATTTCCCGCAAATTTTTATTTTTAAATCTAAAAAATTGAGTAGTTAAAAATAAAAATTTCCGGAAATAAGCATACATGCAAAAAAATTTTTAATCAAAATAGTTTTAGCCTTTTTTGAAATATTTCGAAAATACAAAAAAAAAAAACTCATTTTGTATGTACAATTACAATAGTTAATCATTCCCAGTTTGCAAAGTAGAAAAAAATAAATAATATCATTACTTCGGTCCGTCTGGAAGAGCAAGCAGTGTACCAGGTAATTTTGATGGCATTAAAAATATTTCAAAAACTTGCTGTGTCGAATAGCAGCAAAACGAAACTAAAATACGACTTGTGCTTTTGGTTGCAGATATGCAGGGGCAAAAAGAAAGAATGCGGTTTTATTTCATATCTAAGTATTTATAGATAAGGTAGTTTTTTCGCGACAATCCACACAAAAAGTTTTAGCCTCGTAACCACTCTATAAATATGAATGGTGCTAAAATTTTAGGTTATATATTTTTAACGTGACTGTACTTCTCACACTACTATATTCTCTTTATGAATGGATCGTTTCCAAACCTTATATCCCCTCCACTAAAAATAATCGTCCAAATATGTTTGTTTTTTTATCAAAACTATAAGGTAAATAATTTCAATTTTTTTTAAGTTACTCGGAATATATTATTCTAACAAATATTAGTTTTTCATCAAGATGGTGAAAGTCCTTCAATGAAAAAAAAAAAAATAATGATCATTTTCCCACCCTTTCCCAATCTACCATATGTAAAAAATTTCATTTTTAATTTCAATTATTTCTTGTTTAGTGTGGTAGATCGTCTTTAAAGTTTAACAGTGTGTTTACTATATTATGCTTTTAATGACTTATATTCCAAGTTTCGAAGACTTCTTGAATTTTTGCATTTGTGAAAAAACTATCTTAAAAAGTTGAAGTAATAAATGGTAGAGAATTTTGTGATAGGCATTCTTCCAATGTTAAGTAAATTACATCAAGTGTAATTTTATTCGGTTGTTTTCTGATAAACAAAAGGCGGGGGAAAATTGTCGTTAGAAAAAAAGTAATTTTTTAAAAAGAGTTTAATTTTTGTGCACGCGGTGTAGGTACTATATAAATTATAAGGGTGCAAATGTATAATATCTTATTAACTTCATCCGTTTGGTAGCTCCTCATTTTCTTTCTGATTTTATGCATCATCCGAAAGTTATGAAGCTATAAAACGTCAAATCTGATCAGTTCTTCTTTTGGGAAATAAATAAAAAATAAAAAATATTTTGACACATCAGAAAAAACTTACGAATTCTATCCTTTTTCTTATCGTAATTTTCCTCGTTTATTAATTGAGGGTTTTTTCCCTGCTGTGCATGTCGATATTTTCACAAATTTTATTTGTGTTTATAGAAACATTTTACCACCACTTACCTGAAAAATTTAGTCCATGCTTTTGATATAGCTTCAATATGAACCCTCGTAGATTCTTATTGGACAGTCATGCAAATCTGAGAAAATGACTATCCCCGCAGTCTCATTGTGTCTTGTCGGACATACTCTTCTTGTGCAGTACTTCTTTGCTTCTGGAATGTCCAGTCCTTAAAATTTAAGGAAGCTCCATATTTTCCTAGAGCATAGAACATCTATACAATATTAATTTCTAAAATCAGTTTTATTTTGTTTGTATTTTCGCGTGTTTGTCTGGATGAAGATGCTGCTGAAATCAGATGCTATTTGATACAACAGGGTTTTTGTAATGTACATGTGAAAATAAAAAAAAACGGTACGATACCAAGAGGGCCTAATTATTTGAATATTTTCCTATCGTGCTTAAAAATGTCTGAAAAAACAAGTATGAAAAATCATTTTCAGCTAAATTCTTCTGTTCGTCTTAATTAAGATACTTAGGATAACACAAAAAAGGAAAGTCGTAGAAAGTATGTTCTGGTTGAAAAATTTATGTATTTTATAAAAGAAGAACTGAATAAATTTTGGAATTTACAAAAAAAAATTCTAGAAAATTTAAATTTAACTAAACTAATACAGGAATATACCACTAATCTTCAGAAGGTTGGGAGAGAGTTTGAAAATAAATTCCAGCCAAGATAAATCTTTACTCAGAGGGGTTCCAGAATACTGGGAAATCGGTTTATAGTAAAACATTTCAAATAAAACTTTATATATTAATTTAATAGAGAGCTAATATTATAGATATAGATATTGCTATTCAGTAAAGAGAAAGTTTTAAAATTGTTTCGAAAGATTAAAATAGAAGAGATTTGTGTGAAAAAAACTGCAAACAACGTTATTAGATCAACATCTATATAGTGATAGTACCTATATTTCAAAAGTGTAGACGAATATTTATAGAGGTCTCAAAATGTGGACTAGGTAAAAATTCATTATAGTCCGTTTTGAAGAAGAAAATTGAAGAACGAAAATGATAAAAAAGTGAATTTATGGCGAAATTCTTATAAAAATGCATTTAATCAATTGAATTGACGATATCCTTGGTACTTAAATAAAAAAAATCGCTTTTTGGGCTCTGGATGAGAACCCATGTAATTTTTGAAAAATCATCAGGTCCTAAAATTCACCATGAATGAATACTACAATTTGTGACTTTGGTTGAGACTATGGATTCTATACTCTTTATCTGAAGGCCATTTGAAGTCATACGTGAGATTGATTACAATACTACGATATGGATAGAGTAAAAGATCAATTTTTTTTGCTTTTGATGAATTAAGGATTATAGGAGACAAATGTTAATTATTTTCTTATAGATTTGTTTCTTATTTCAAGCTTATCTTAAAAATGTCTAAATATAGCTTAATTTAATCAGAATTATAGAAAGGAATGTATAATAAATACAGAAAATTAATTTTTTATTAATTTTGTAATTTATATCAGTTGAATAATATCTTATCAAATTATATTTCTGTATTTGAAATAGTTAAAAGATATCATGTTTTTTCTTATTTTATTATAATACTAACACTGATATTCAATAAACATAAGTTTAAATATTGTTAGAGTTCGTGGCTGTGATGAAACTGTACTAGATGAAGGAGTAGGTATCAGCCAAAGATGGAATCACTGTGTTCAATAAAACACCTTTAATAAGACGTTTCGGCCTGAATTTTATTTGGCCATCTTCAGTCAATTAGGAGCTATACATAAAATGCGGTACACATATGTGATCGAACCAAGCCTTGTCAAAAATAAATTTTAGCTTCATGTGAATTTATAACGTGCCTGAGCCATCTAATTGACTGAAGATGGCCAAATAAAATTCAGGCCGAAACGTCTTATTAAAGGTGTTTTATTGAATCCAGTGATTCCATCTTACTGATACCTCCTCCTTCATCTAGTATCATAAGTTTTAATTGTAAAATTATATTGATTTATAAATTACAGTATAACTAACAAAAAGTATAGTTTAATTTCAGATAAAGCCGCAGACTTAATATAAACTATTAGAATCATTGAAGCGAAACGAGTGGCTATTTCAATAACAAATTAATCTTATCAATTTGTTAACTGCTTCATTAATAGACAGTTTGAATCCGGCGATTATTTGAAAATTGCAAGGGCATCTCCGTGACTCAAGGGGAGAGGGTCAATTTAATCCAACATGCTCTGATGTCTACAATGATTGATCTATCATTATCGCTATCAAGTTTGTGATTACGTTATGAGGAAATCCGCTGTTTTGGTTTAATGGCATTCATAAAGGGAGAGGGTCGACTAGTTTGCATCTTTGTTTAGAGTCTTTTTATATCTCACGGCACTCAATAATATTTTTCGCTGAACTCAGCTTCCTCAATAGAATCAATTGGAACGTAGTTTGGTTCGGAGTATTTTTTCAGATAATTGAGCTTCATCTAGATACATATCAGTGGAGCGGTCAATGGATGCGGCGCATCACGCAAGTTCCAAAATGTCAAGAGTATTTTCATCCATGTTATATTCGAAAATTTGTAAAATTTTAAAAACACTTTCAATAAATACTATACAACTAATTCGTTTAAAGTTATATACAATTTTAAATTTACGGAGCTTTTTAACTTTAGCAACGTTAGCCTTTTGAACCAGATATTGCAAAATCTAATCAGGTGATACTATACCTATGTATTGATACAAAATAACTTTTTGACTTTCCGTTCTTGGGTTATTGTGATTATCGGAATTCAGACACACAAAGAGAAAAAGATCATAGTTAAAAATATTTTTCTCAGCGTTTCATATATTTTAAAGCACAATGAACAAAAATGTATTTTTATGCGTGATTTATTACATTTAATTTGTATTATGCCTTCTACGAGTGCGTCAGTCAGTTATCATTGAAACATCACCCCAAGAAGCTGAAGTGAATATAAAATTAAATTAGGTTGGAGTTGGTGGTGTTTCACAAGGACACTATAATACAACACCACCTTCCCTAAATTTGACTGAAGTGAATATAGTTTCTGTTTAAATATCAATTAATAAAAAAATATAATGTTAAATTTGAAAAAAATAACGAAAAATTCTATGATGCGTTTATCGATAAATTTTGCAAAAAGGAGCGAAAAAAATGAAGCTCTATTTTTTAGACAACATCCCCTGGTTAAAAGTCAGCGCCCGCCACTGGTATACATAATGTAGGTAGAAGACACTCTGAACGAGATCAACCAAGCTTTTCTTTAATGAAAATGGTGAGAGATGAAGTTAAACCAAAAAGATGGATCATAAATTTTACTTTTTCGTAATTTTACCTATACTTGAAAATAGCTTCTCGTATATGTAAATACATACCTACACAGGGGATGAGCCACGGGGGGGGGGGGGCTCATAGGATGAGTAACGGCAACGACAAACCGTTTCTTATGGAAAACTAACCATAATTAAAAATATTTCATATGTTTAATCAAGAATTATGTTCGTTTTTAATTTCCTGAAGTATGTGCCTATTTATTTTAATAAAAAAAAATTCCACTAAGTATTTTGCTTTGTGTATTGACCCCCTCCCCCGTCATGAAAATTTTCTGGCTACGCCACTGTACCTACATACTTACAGAAAGTGATATTTTGTATTAGTATTTGTTTATATTTTTTTCCTGGACTAGATAAATAATTAGCCACGGGTTGGACAGTCCTGGTTTAATTCAAATGGGATTAAAGAAGGATATGAGGAATGATAATTTATTTTTTAAAAGGGTCACGGATATTATAATCCCTGACTATCCATTATCTATTGAGATGTAAGAATGTGCAAAGATCTAAACGACAAGTCTTAACAAGTTTTAGCCAAGAGAGAAATTATTTATTAATTGTGATTGTTCTAGAAAATCCCAATTCCTTGTCTCCTTGTATTAGAATGATATAACTATAGATTTGGTTAGTGTCGTAGCATATAAATTACTTAAATAATAAATGTTTAGAAAATGAAATTATGAGAAGAAAAAGAATTTTTAAATATTCGAAACTTCATTATTTTTTTATCTTATATAGTTGGGCTTATAATTTTGCTTTTACTAAATTTTATTCTTGAAAAAATGCTCACGTATTGTACAAATATATATTCATATTTCGAAAA